>CAHIKZ030004213.1:2672500-2710000 GCA_903632075.3 Acanthosepion pharaonis
AACCATTTACTATATTTACTTTGTCAACACATACACATACAGTTCTTAATACACAGTATATATATGCATATATACATACAATATATATATTAATATATATATATATACATATATATATCAAACATATATATATATATGTTCTACATACATACATATTTACATACATATACACACACACACACACAAATACATACATATACACACACCCATACACACATACATATATGGCACACACCTGTTTAGGGTTAATTTTAACCTTTTCTCATAATCTACCTTACCTTCCCACATAATATATATATCTAATTACAAATTCAGCATTTATACTTCTAACACACATACACCCTCCGTAAAAAAAAAAAAAAACCCCATAAATTTTTATACACCAACCTATTAATTTATTGCAAGATTTCAACACATAAATAAATATATATATATTTCAACCTGATCGTCAGGTTCACTTATATCGTAACTATGACCCTATAAAATACTAATTTAAAAAACAGGTTCAGATCATTTTATTCCTTGTTTCCTGTTTAAGTTAAATTGTTTCTTCTTTTAAAGACTTACTTCGTTTTTGATTGGTTATTCTAGCAGTAACAATGTCCCATAGTGACAGGATCGTTCTTATTGAAACTTTTAAAACCATTTGATTTTCAAAAAAATATTGATAAGACACAGATTTGAAACAAAGCTTTTTTATAATGAATGTATACTCAATAAATTTTTTATAAAATATATATATATATATATATATATATATATATATATATATATATATATATACTACTCAATTCACTCTCGCAGGGTCATGTGTGACGTCGTGAAATGCGGTGCTATTTTCGCTTCTAGCGTCTTATATACACGTTTATCGTTGCTTAGAGATCAGAGATCATTCACAGATTGCCATCACTGTCTTGTCCATATATTGCTTAATATGTTGTAATTGACATATTTGATAATGGCTTATGTAAGTCGAAAGCTTAGATTGTATTAAAAATTATGGATCAATAATGTGAATTTCTTTCTTCGTTTAATGATAATGTTATTAAACTTAATAGACGTTATGAAAAAAAATTACATAAAATAAATAGACATCACTTGTCTATATTATTTAATGAAACGTGTATGAATATATATGAATATATATATATATATATATATATATATATATATATATATATATATATATTGCCGTAATAGGTAATGATGTCTGATTAAATAAAATAATTAACTACTTAAAAAGTACCTTCTTTTATATGTACATACACATATAGCTGTGTATGTGTGTATGTGTGTGTGTGTGTGTGTGCTGAGTGAAGGGGTAAATGAGTCAGCTGTTCAGCAAACCTACGGTTTTACGTAGCCGACGAACTAATGATGACGATGAAAATGACGACATCGACTACAAAACTAAATTTAGCAGATAAAAACGTCGAAGGTCCCAACTAGACGTGTGCATGGCGCAAAAGGTTAATTGCGCCATGCCTGGCTATGAGGTCTCTCCTGGCTTAACAGCTGAGCACAACTAGGTTTAAGTGGATTTTGCTGTGAATACGAATTAGATTCATGTCGAGAGACACATCTTTTAACAAATACATCAGTTAACCAATATCGGTAGATTACCATTTCGCCGTTTAAAACAAATATGTATAGTCAAAATCGCCTGTCTGCTACATAAAATAGAAGTCTAATAATAGTGTTCGAATAAAAACCCATAAATTAATTACAGATTACTCATACAAAACAAAACGTTTATTTTATGAACACAATATTTTTTATTCCTAAATATTTATTTCTTTGTCCCAAATAGCTTTTGGAATATAAGAAATAAAATTATTAAAATAGATTTGCTATATTTGTGTACTGTAAACATGCAATAATACAATATTTTAATATAATGCCAGATATTAGGATGAATTTTAGGGCTATAATGGGTCAATTCTTATTTAATTGAGAATAGCTAGCATGGCACTATATTTAATATACGGTATTTACTCTGTCCCCCCAATAGGACGAGATGTGACACAAGATCTCTTTTTTTAGGTGGGGGACAGGAACAAAAATTTTACGCCGGGGACAGGAACAAAAATTCCCCTCAGCCCACGCAACCGTCGGTTGCGATGGCTTCGGTTCGGAAACCGATCCCTCCCTCTGGTATAATGAGACGGCGCGGTATCGGGCAGCTGTTCCCCAGGGCTAGGCACCTCTTCAGTATAATTTTCTCAATTGCCCCTCTGTCCTTTGAAAGAGAAACCCATGAGCGCACTCTGTCCAAGGACAGAGACGCAACTGAGAGATGATAAGTAGATGTCTACCTACTCAAAAAGAGTAAGGTACATTATATTCAATATACGACGACATCCTATCGTCCGTGGATTGAATATTGCCGTCATACCTTGTCTAGTGATGCGGCTACATACTTCAAGCTTCTCGACAAAATCCAAAAAGTGTGTTCAATGTTATCAGTCCTGGTCTGGGATCTCGACATCTTTCACTTTCCCACAGCCGTGACGTGACTTCCCTATATAGTATTTTTTTTTTAGTATTTCCATCACAATTTTTCCAATGAATTAGCCTCCATCATAGCTTGACCGCATGAAGTTAAGCCTACTACCTGATTGAAAACTAGCTTTCATCGTTTTACTTTTGAAATAGCTGATGTAACTGTAAGTTTTATTTTAATAGATTTTTCTCGTATTTCTCTACTGTGGAATACACTTCCGATTTCTAGCTTCCCCGCCACTTGCAACCATCAAAAATTTAGATACATCCACAATCGCCACAAAACCATATTACTGAAACCTGTTATTTTATTAGTGTTCCTTGTCAGTAATGTATTCTATCCTTCCCTTTCATTAAGTAATCACTTTGATTCCCAATGGTCTTATCGCACATTCTTTGCAGTGAAATGATTTTAAAGAAATGTGTAATATATATAAATTTTCGCATGTCATAGTATTGAAAAATGTAATTTTCGACCAATGTCATTCTTAAATATGTATTTCGGTTAAAATTTTGTCTGTAACGAATTATAAATAGAAGTGAAATGTCTATATTTCCGAAATGAGGTATTCTAATTATTTGCATAGTTCGGACTACTGTCCTCATATTCGTTGCCATATTCACGACGTTTTGACCGTTGTACGCTCCGACCTTCTTCAGGGGGATAGAAATTTCGAACCTAACACTTTAGTTCGTCCACCGGGGTAGGTGACTCTAGTTCTACGTGCCATGCATTTACCAGATGTCTACCTTACTTTAACTCAACTCTCCATGTTTTTTTTTTGTTTTTTTTTTCTGATGGAGCCAGGTATTGAACTCATAACTCTTTGGGTGAATCCGCTGGATTCAGCCAACACTTGCACTGGGCCATGTCACCTCAATTTCCAGTCAGCTTAAGAAAGCTGGAGCGTATAATAGCCTGAAGCGTCGTGAATATAGCAAGGAAGATGAGGATAACAGATTAAGATACGGATCTGATATCTTTTCAAGTTACATCCTTTTTTCACTTCTATTTTATTATCAGAATTTTTATATTACCTATTTAGAATTTTCAACAGACTAAGCTCATGTAGTAAAATACACATGAATTTATTAATAGTTAATATTAAAAATGTGATTAAAATAAACAAATGTTTTACTTTACTGTTGATTTTAGTTCTTTTATCTTGTGGATGATTGCTACTAATATACCCCTGTATACCAAATACAGGTGCCGGCACGATTAAATTATCTCCAGCCTAGTACGATGCTTACTTGAAAAAAAATACTAATATAAAATCTCTACAACTCACAGTAAATTATTAACGAATTATCACTTCTTTACAGGTCTAGTGAGCACAGTATACCCTGCTGTTTAATCCATAGGTAGAGGGGATCGTCATATCGGTCCCAAGCGTATTCATGCGAAATTGAACGTAATTAACTCGATCAGAATCCGAAATCGGCACCACAATTTTTATGTATGAAACGCTAACAGTTGCACAAGCTACAACTGTCTATTTGCTACGATATATTGATTATTTACAAATATTTTTTCTTCTTGTTGAGGCTGGGTCCAACTTTATTTGAGAACACACGCTGATCTTATTTATCAGTGTTTATTTGTTCGAACGCACTTTCAAAAAGACGTGATAATTTTTCAAGTAGTGAAAATGTTAATGTTTTATAAATTTAAATATTTTCCTGTATATTACAGGCGTTTGATGTTTAGAAACATATATATTTAAATCATTGTTTTTTTACTACAGAGCACTTTGTACTTTTTCGATTTTTTATTTATGTTTTACGATTTATAAATTTCTGAAAAAAGTAGCTTATATTTCTTCTTTTCTGCACCGAATCATTGAAGGATGTTGGCGATCATTAACAATTCATACACATACTGCGTCCTGGGTATGACGATAAACTACAGCAAGGCCTCTCATCGGGATATTTTGAAGAACGTGGAACCACCTCTTAAATGCTGTTGTTCCCAAGCTTAACTTGACAAGGGGTGGTAGCACCTGTTATGGTCCCATCTGTGGGAAAATAGTTACCACCCCCCAAAGTATGAAAACAGAATTTTATAGTAAAAATGATGGCAATATATTATTGAAAAAAAGAATTACCGGAAATACATTTAATTCTTGACAAAACCCCACTTTGGAAAAGTATCTCAATGAAACCTGATCTACAAACTGAAATTTCTAACAAAGAATACAATTCTATCCTGAAAATCTTGTCAGGACTAAATAACTTATTGAGGTTGATAAGACGTAAAACAAAATAAAGCATACCAAACAAAATCATACATACATTGGGATGCACTGGAATAAAACGAATGCTTATCTCTTAGTAAAGCATATGAAAATTACAAAAAAAAAAAAGTTATGGAAAATAAGCCTCGGTTTCGATTGTTAATTGAATCTGCTTAGGCCTGACGATTGCGTCTAGCATGAAACAGACGTCGCCTCTAAGTGTTGAATTCTATGTTCACTATATATATATATATATATATATATATATATATATATATATATATATATATATATATATATATATATATATATATATATATATATATATATGTAATTTACGTAATATCATTTTGCTCTTTTCTTCTCTCTTCTGTTCTTATTGTTAATTGAGAACTTTGTCGGTTTTGCTTTTTGAGAATTTGGTCAATTACACAAAACCGGTGTCGATTACTCCACAAAACCAGTGTTGATTACTCCACAAAACCGGTGTTAGCATTATTTGTTAATATGCGTGTCTGTATCTTTCTTGATCGCATCCTTATGACAGATTTTTCAAATTTTTATGCCTCATTTTAAATTTTAGTTTTTTGTAATTATTTGATCATATTCTTGAATAGATATATTTCTGTATAATTCTAAATATGGTTGTACATTTAAAACGCCATTACTGATCTGTTATCTTTTCTTCGCGATATCCGGTCTGTTGTTATTTTATCTGTTTCTCATTAGGAAAGATAATGTACCAAAATAATGATTTCTTGGCTTTCTGTGACCGATTCAGCGTGGTTCCCTTGCCATTTGACTGTAAGCAGCGCAATACAATAATGAAATTGTTATTATTATTATTATAATTATGAACATTACAATATAGTGTTTTTAAAATATTTCTTTCTTTCTGGGGCGACAGAGTTACAAAAAGTTTTAATCTGATATTGACTTTGAGCAAACTTTAGCAATCAATTCAGGTCAGAACCTATTTTCTACACCAGGAACATTACAAAAAGATTTAAATCACAATAGCTATTTTCAAGCGAACGTATTTTTTTTTATTCATAAATACACATACTCATCGTCGTTTGGCAAGCAACGTATGAAGGTACGAAGATTGGAATCACCTGCCTGGCTTGCCGTAAAGCATCGTATGAAATGAACTAGTCAAAGACACAAAATAATATGACACATCTACTCTAGAAAAGAGCGGTCATATGCATACAGAGAGAATAGAGAATGGCAAGAGAAAGCGTATAATTAACGGGAAATGAGGGTTGCTAAAACAAACTTTAAACAACCCGAGGATAACTACTATAATTTCAGAAGCAAAATCCATTTCCTGAGATGATCAGATATTGTTTGTAAATCTGTGAAAAAAAAAATGAAGAAATTTTATTCGCCAACGAGGTTAGTTACAATGAAATATAAAAAAAAGAAAGAACATATTCTAGAACGAACATTAATTTGTTCTTTATTTCAGATTTTTATCTGAATTTTATTCTTATTTTTTTTAAATTTTTCTTGGTCAAGTATATTTTTATCCCTTTCACTGGCTCTTCAGCTTTTACGTGATTTAATTATTGTTGAAAGAACAGTAAAAAGAAAATGTAGGTGTCGGGGTGTGTGTTAAACCCAGTGTAAATAGGAACAACAGTTGAAAGTCAGCTTCGAATTAACTTTAGCTCTTGAATCTAGCGTTCAGAATGATTGGCTCACACAGCAACGTCTGGATGCTTCTCGGAACATACACAATAAAAGAGAAAACAATTTAAAAAATAAATTTACAAATGTGGGATTATAAAAAAAAAAACAGAGACTCTAATCACAAATTACACGAATTAAATATAGTGTGAAAACAAGTAAAAAATGTTTAAAAAAATAAGAAAGAAGATTAATTACTATGTTGAATTTAAATCTTGTGTATAAAATAATAAGGGCGGCTGGCGCTAAGGACTGTTTAAAATGAACAAAGTTGTCAAGACCATGTTTCAGAAAGAATGGAAAAAAGCAGAAGAACACAAGAGAAGAAAAACCCAAGCGATTGGAACTACAAGATTACAAAAGATAAATAAAGAGAATGCGGGAAATTATTTGAAAAAAAGCGAATGATAAATGTAAAAAAATAATTGAGGTAAATGTGTGAGCGAGTATAGATAATAATGTGATATAGAAAATGTAATGAAACTAAAGAACGTAAAGTTATATATATGTAAAGTAAACAAACAATATATATATATATATATATATATATATATATATATAAAGTATATTATTTATATATATAAAGTATGCAAACAAAATAAAGTTATATATATATATATATATATATATATATATATATATATATATATATATATATATATATATATATATATATATATATAGGTACCTCCACGAAATCGCTAAAAAAGAGCATAGCTTGATAAAAAAAGACGCCAACCTTGCCGAAAACTAAATTTTATTGTCTAAATGCTTATGTCATTATTAAGAGGAAAGACCAAAGTTTTTTTAAATTATTTTTAAAAAATGTTCCTTCTTTTTAGAACATTCTAAATTTTGATTAAAAAAAACCTTTTTTCTATTTGTATCAGCGGAACTAGTAAATAACATTGACAATTTTTAGCACGTTTTTTTGGTATGACACACATTAATTTGAAAAATCGTGCAAAAATAGAAATAATTATCGGATGTTAATCAAACTTTCAGGAACTATTCACAGATGATTGAAATTATTATAAATATGTTTTTTTTTGAGAGTCATGGTAGAAATATTTTTAAAAAATATTTATTAACCCCCCCATAACTAATTTTATGAAAACGCTAGAAATTCGATCGCATCGGTTTTAGTGATTACAATAATTAAAAGCACAGGGCTTTGAGAAATGCAAATCATGTTTTTTTGTTTTTAATTGGATACGCAGTACATGAAAATCAGCTCTGAATTGTAACATACAAAACTCAATAAAACAAAGATATTATTTAATTTCAAATGCTTTTATTTGCTTTTAGTTGTTTTTATGAATATGGACAATATTTTCTGAAAGCAAAAAAAAATTTTCGATGTAAAATGAATTTTTAATAAAATTATTTGTTATTTCATTAATTATAATAGATTTTACATTTAAGTTGTTAAAATATTATAAAATTAGTTAAAAGCCGCATCGGCTTTCATAAGTGTCCTTATGAGAGAGATCTTTTTTTAGCGCGTTGTAAATTGTATCATTTTGACTAATCAGAAGATCCCCAGTAATTAAGAAATGTAATTTTGTGCTTATAATCGAGCTGTAATTATAAAATACGGAAGACAAACCAGAATATAATTAAGTTGCCTTATTTGAGTTAAGCATTGTTCTCCGCTGTTAAGGCCTTTACTTTTGCGAAACACGTGTGGAGAAGTTAATTTGATTTTTCAATTTCAACTGAGAAGGGTACCTACAAGTATCAGTATCATCTTATGAAATTTATATGATCTTATTTTTATATTAATCTCAGTTACGACATTTTTCCATAAATGAAATATCAAAATTAATAATAAAATGAATACAAATAACAGTAGAATGTAATAAATGTACATAAAATTATAGTATTTTATGTACAATTCTGATAAAATTTCATAAGAAAGGTACCTATAAATTAATTAGATACCTTTCTTAAGAAATATGAAATTTAATGTCACTCTTAACAGTTTTATTTTAATTTCTTTAGAATATATTTCCCATAAAGCACCATAAACGTAAAGGTGAAAGCTAAGTACAAAAAAAAAAAAAAAATTAGACCGCTGAAAGTTTTCGTTAAAAATAACGGGGTAAATAATTTGTTCACGTAAATGTAAATTATTTCACTTTTCTCCTTCCGCAGAACAAATTAGCCTCATGGAATTCGTAAATATATCATTCATCACATGTCAAGAGACGCGAAAGTTTATGACCTGCTTTGTTTTATTTTCAAATTACATCTTTTTGGCACAAAAAGCTAAGTTAAGTTTGGTTCAAAATATTTTAAATAAACATTATAATTTCTGATTTTCTTAAAATAAGTTTTGAAAAATGATAATTGATATTTAAAAAATTTCAAAGTCAGATTTCCATTTTTTTTTTTTAAAATGGAAAAAAATGGTCAATTTTGCTGACTCAAAAAAAACTAGATTTTTAACGAAAATTTCGGACGTGCTAGGAACGATTAAAAAATGGAAAAAATACCCCCAAAATACTTTGACCTTTCCTCTTAATAATAACAAACATTTAGACGATAAAATTTTGTTTTCGTCAAGTTTGACGTCTTTTTCATCATGCTATGCTCTTTTTTTTAGCGATCTCGTGGAGGTACCTATATATATATATAATTGCACATTGAAATCAACACTCAGAATCGACAGATTGTTTCATGCTAGATGCAATCATCAGATGGCCTGATGACAACGTTTAGCATGAAACACTGTCGCTACACACGCACACATGTATAAATACATATATACATACATATATATATATATTTATAATGAGAAAGACCTGTAATATTTATAATCTTGTGTTCTTATGAATTATTTTTAATTTGTAAAAATGAAAACTCAGTAAAATTCAGTAAAGCCTAAATATTATAAATTTACTAATTTAAAAGTATGGTTCCATTGCTTCACAGATAAAAAAAGAAACAGAAATGATCTTGAAATTTAATTATGAATTAAATTTAAAATCTTTATCTCAGATTCATTTTCAAGCGATATTTTTGCATAATATTTTGTTACACATTAACACTTCACTTACACCTTTACTGCGTTTATTGATAACGTACCAGACAAAACGGCGTTGTTTTCTCTTTAATTTTTGATCGATATCTCCCTGCCAACACTTTATATTTTGAATTTATACCCTAACAATAGGTTAAGTTTATTATAACTTTGAGTATACATACAATTTCGCGTTTCTCCCATGAGACCCAGTATGAAAAAAAAGTGTTTCATTTACCATTTGTGCCTGACGACTTAGGAGACCATGAAACTCTGAGTTGCACGATAAATCTGGGTATATCTACTTTTATTAATATACTTTATAGCTCTGTTTATCTATATTTTATATGTTTTGTTTACGCCATGAATTAAATAAAATAAATACTTTTTGTTTACCTGTATACGCACGCTATCATACGCATATACATTTGCTAATATTTCTATATTTGGTTTATATCCAAGTTATTCAGTTAGAAAGATAACATGTTAAAATCGTTTTGTGTCAGACCCACTCTCTTCGGAACTGAGCAATGGCGAGGGGAAAACGATTATTCACGCTTTCAGTAATGGTACCAACATTGATAATCTGGCTTCTATCTTCAAATCCTATTCAGGAATGATCAAGAGAACGGTTTCAAGATGGATAAACATCTTATCTGAAAGCCTGGAAAAAAGAAACTGAATTAGATTAGTGGGTTGTTTTTTAGAGATTAAACTTTTTGGATGATGGTCAATTATACTAATACACTATTTGGCCAATGTTTGCCTATCACAGACAGTATATATATAATAATATATTTTAATTATAATAATTTATAATATTATTATTGTTATTTATATTATACAATAATATATATATATATATATATATATATATATATATATTATCATCATCATCATCATCATCATCATATTGCGGCCTCAGCCGAGATTGAACTCACTACACCTTTCCAGTATTCCTTATCTGTCATAGCTAATACTTTGATTGGAGTAGTTCATAATCTTGTCAAATAGCTGAATTCTCGATGCTTCGCTAGGGCTATCAAGGGTGTTTCTTATCGTGACACCATCACTAAATGAATTGCCAACCAAATCTCAGAGAGACTCCATTCACCCTCATCTAAGATTTGAAGGGACGAATAATATATATGTGTGTGTGTATGTGTATGTATATTATTATTATTATTATTATTATTATTATTATTATTATTATTAACATACACTTTTTTTAATGAGTACACGTGTTTGAGTTTTGTTACCCCTGTTTCAAATTCCATCTCCGACAGAAATCGAACGTGCATCCCTACTTTTCATACGAGTGTAACTAATTCCAGCTCGGCCACAGAGCTTGATTGACTGGACAAATCTGCTTCCTTCAGTTTCGGTCCCGAAATGTAAACAGAATTATTTTTTTTAAATGTTTTTTTTTTTTTATCCGACATTATTATGATTTAATGTGAATGTCATTTTTTAGTTGTTAATGTTATTTTATTAAACAGTAAAATGATTAAAAACCGGCCGTAAACGAGAAGTCCTACGAAAGTAAAAAAACTGTCTCCAGCAGGAATCAAACCTGCATCACTTTTTCACCTCGGGGAAAACTCTTATCAAGCCTAAGCGTGATTCTACCCATTAGGCCCCATAGATGCACTTTATAGAAATAAGTATTAATTAGTTAACGCGAAAGCGTGATCTTATGCGTGTCGTTTTATGTAACTTTGTTAATTGCTCCTTCACTCTACACTCCGTGCCAAATTATTATCGATATAACTTTTTTCTACTATTTCAAAAACCCTCTAATCAATTCACACACAATTTTCACGCAATGTTGGCAACACTGACCTGCGCAATCACTGAAATTTTCGTACTGATTTGCGCAAGGTAAACAAACTGACGCCATATTTGTTATCAGCACGGTGATTTGAACGTGCCAAATTATTAGAAAAGTGTAAGAATTTAGTGAAAAGATGTGCCGTAAAAGCAGTTTAAGTGATGCTGAAAAGAAAACTATTACCTCAGAACTCTCAAAAGGTAAATCTACCGTAGAAATTTATAAAATGATAGGGAGGTGGCATCAAAGAGTGAAAAAGTTCACCGCCGACCCTACACAAGTACGCAAAAGGGCAGATAAAGGCAAGCCGAAGGTTATTTCACGTCGTCTCATGTCACGACTTGAACGAGAGGCCACGAATAACCCTGGACTTGCCAGTCAAGAGCTTTTCAGTCGCATTGAGGATCCTACTGTGTCTAAAAGTACTCGGTGTCGGTATCTGAGAGAAATAGCAACAAAAGTCAAACCTGATTCGAAGCCTCCGTTGACGAGAAATCACATTCAAAATCGATTGAAATGGGCCGAGGACAATATGAAGATTGACTTCTCTAAATTTTAGTTCGCAGACAAAACTCAAGCAACACTTGATGGGCCAGATAGATGGTTCAAAGGCTGGATAATGAACGGACAGAATCGCCATCGGCGTTTAAGACGCCAACAAGGCAGTGGAGGCATAAGAATCTGGGGTGGTATTATTGAAAAACATTAGTGGGACCATGGAGAGTAACAGATGGCGTCAAAATTACTGCTGACGCATACATAGCGTTTATGAAGGACCATCTTGAACCGTGGATGAAAAGGCAAAGAGTTACCTTCAGAAAAGCTATTGTTTTTATGCAACATAATGCTCACTCACATGCTGCTCACAAGACTACTGAAAATTTGAAACAGTTAGGCTTCGATGAACCTCGAAAAATGAAGTGGCCAGCAAATTCTCCGGATTTGAACCCAATCGAAAATCTTTGGAGCATCATGAAGCGAAGACTGTACACCAACGGACGACAATTCAGGAGCAACGCTGAGTTGTGGGAAGCAATTCTTGACATATCTCGCGACATTACAGCAGATGACATACTACAATTAACAAATTCTATGGATCGTCGACTTCTTCAAGTAATTTCAAAACAGGGAAAGCACATTCCCTATTAATTTGTTTAAAACTGTGTCTTTGTTTGTATCTGTTATTATTTGTTTGATATCTTATTTATTAGCTTCTTTTGATCATTAATATTCACGTGCAACATTAATAAACGTTTTGTGCGCTCAATTCTGGGAATTTTACTAAATCATTCTAATAATTTTGTACGCTCAAATCTCCGTGCTGATAACAAATATGGCACCAGTTTGTTTACCTTGCGCAGATCAGTACGAAAATTTCAGTGATTGCGCAGGTCAGTGTTGCCAACATTGTGTGAAAAGTTTGTGTGAATTGATTGAACGATTTTTGAAATATTAGAAAAAAAGTTATCTCGATAATAATTTGGCACGCGGTGTAGTTTCTAGCTGAGATGAGCCGATGTGACAGTGTCGTACAACACATGATCGGATTAACATTACTTTTATGTTTTTATTGCACGGGTCAAAGTTTTAGCAAATATACATCGAGATAATCCTTTAAACTGTCGGGCAGATGGGAAATATCCATTACGCCGTTGTGAAAGGCAGTGTCATAATTTCATTCTCACGGACAAATAAACGCAGTGACAAACAATAATATTGATTTCGATGTGGATGATAAAAAAAAATCGATAATTATTTGTTTCACATTTATAATTTTGCTGTAAAATTTAGGCACGGTGGAGTAATTGATAGCGGCTTGGATTGAGGCATAGAAGAACCGAGTTCGAATTTCAGTCAAACCAGTTACATTTATTTACGTGCTAATACCCTTGGGAAAGGTATGATCCCCTTCTTTTTCCTCCAGCTTATGTGGTAGGACGCAGTCTACCGCAGAAAGAAGTGGCAGAAACTGCGGGAAAAAATCTGCCTCGCCAGTCATGTATCGAATGATACATGATCGCCTAAGCGTGTATCCAGCATGGCACATAACTTATTGAGTAAAATTGAAATTCTTCCTTTCTATCAGTCACCGACATTAAAAGAAAAAGAAGACCAAACTTAGGAATCAACTTGTGGTGGTAAAATCAATTGGAGTTAACTCCCCCATCTATTGTAACTCTTCAACAATTCTGACTATAAAGGTGTCTACACGACGGCCATATTGTAGCTCAATAAACGCTAATATCACGAGGCCGGTGCAAGGGTCTCATGGCTCTGGAATCTATTATACAGGTTAGCTCATCCCTTCAAATCTATTATATGGGGCACCCTGACTTTTACATCTCAATTTTCATAAGGTAATATTCCAATACAATACTAATTTTATTGTAACATTATTATGTACAATAATGGATCAAATGCAACATAGGCGAACTATTCAATAAGAATATTGGAAAATAAATACAATGTATCTAAATAAATTTAGAAACATGTCATAATAGATCATTCCATCTTAAATAAATCAGCAATGATTTGCAGCAATTTTACTATCAACTTTAGAATTTTCTTGTTAAAATTTGAATAATTTTAACACATTCAACATGAGAAAATGTTTTGCTCATGTTAATTCTTGAAAAAGAACTATTTAAAATTCGAAAATCTTTTATTTAAATAAAAGATTTCGAATTTTAAATAGTTCTTTTTCAAGAATTAACATGAGCAAAACATTTTCTTACAAAATGTAGACAGGAACCCGAGAATTAAATCAAATTCCTCGAAAGTGTTTAATCCTTTAGTAATCAGTTGTGCTTAATATAATTTGTAAATTTGTAAATTTACACAGAAAATAAAAGTCAAATGTTGATAAGATAGCGAGAGTCACAAAGACCTCCTCGGGCCCCAATTAGGCGTGCCCCTCCCAACCATTCAGAAGTTTCGGAGGTTGTACCTACCAACGTTGGGTGTACATTGCACACCGAAAAACAATCAGCTTATATGGAAAGAAGTTTTATTTAATTTTGTGAAAGCTATTAATATATACAAGAAACTGTATCATATGAAAATTCAGAATCTATGCAAATTTAGGTGAATAATTTTTCAATAAGTAATAAAACAAAGACACCACAAACATTCCTTCCATATTCCATCAGTTTGAAGTTCTTATCGAGCAGCTTCTTCCAGCGAACGACTGTACTGTGGAGTCGACTGTCAATAGGATGTTTCCCCGATCGCTACAATCTTAATTTATTCAAGGCTAAGATTAATCGTTATCTTCTTCATCTATGCACATAAATGGCTTCATAACGTAACCCTCTAACCCGAGGCCCCACCAACATTATAAGCGGTGACCCTCACTGTAAAAAAGAAAATGCCTTATTTCGACCGTATTAAATTATCACTTTAATATCCCCCCACACACACACGAGAGGTCCGGGTGCTTATTTTCCACAACTCGATTATTATTTTTCTAACATTCAATGCAGTACGATAATTTTGTTCCAGGAATAAACAGATACTCGACGAAATGCTTATTTGAACTGGCAAGTTTATTTTATAAGCTGAAATGTTCCCACCGACAAGATCAGTCTAATCTAGGGTTGTCCCAGGTAACGCTAAAAAGTGGTATACCCTGGAGAAAAAAGTCCCCAAATTGATAAAAAAAAAAATTTAACGTGTAAATGATTATGTTAAAATTAAAGAGGGAAGACCAAGGTATTTTTTAATTATTTAATTTTTTTTTTTTCATTTGCAGCATATTTTAAATTTAGTTTGAAAATCTTGTTTTTTTTTTTTTAAGTCAAAATTTAGGTAATATTAGCATTAGTTTTCTTTTCAATATTTTCAGTTGGAAAATACACATTGATTTGGAAAATCTTGCAAAAATCAAGTACTTGTTGGATTTTTATGAAACTTTCAGAACTTATTCACAAATGAATGAAATTATTTTAGAAATGTTTGTCTTTTTGAAAGTCATGGTATAAATATTTTTTTTTATATATGTTACACCCCCCGAACTTAATTTTATAAAAACTTCAAAAATTTATTTTTGCATCCAGATTTTTTTTTAATGTACAAGACTCTGAAGATTATAAATCATCGATTTTTTTTGGTAAAAACATGTGTAGAATTGTCCAAACTTTTACCTCAATTGTAAACATACAAAACCCAATAAAACTAAGAAAATATTTAATTAAAAAAGCTTTTTATGACTTTTCTGAATAACATATACTAAGGTAATTCTTATCTGAAAAAAAAATAAAATTTTGAAGAAAAATGAATTTTTACAATAATTTTTTCTTTTTTTCTATTTTAAATACACAAATGACAAAAGTCACAAAATTTTGAAATATATTTTAAAATTAAGTTTCTTTATGCAACCTTATGGAAATGACATATTTTGTTCTCTACTTTTTGAAGATCATAAATTTGAAAGCTTATTAAAATCTGAGAACCAGTGATATTTTTAAAATAATTTTTCAATATTCCAAAATTGTATCTAAAATCGTCTCCAACGAAAGTATGGATGCACAGCTTTGAAATAATGTCACATGAGGTAGACTTGTTTCTCTTGATAGAAGAAAGTTATTTTACTTCAGAAATTTTTCCTCAAATGTAAGGTTAAAAAAGATTTGAAAGTGAATTTTTTTTTTTAATTTACTAACCAGGTTCACTTAAAATTAGAACGAATTACATCACTTCTGCGCTACCGTACGATAAATTCCCTTGACGTAAGTTGTCAATATATTGACAGCCATCAATTAACACCCTTCAATCACGCACTCGCGCGAGTACCACGGTTAGAAATATCTCTATTAATAAATTTTCTGCTAAAAAAGTAAGTAATGTTTCTTTCAAATTACATTAAGTGTACTTTAATCATTCTAAATTTCCTAAGATAACAAAAAAAAGAAGGTGTAACTGATTTTTAAAAAATTTTAATTGATTTTTGAACTAAGTTTGATTTTTTTGTTTACAAACTCGGGCAGAAATGTCCGATAAATCGAATTTACTATTTTTTTTTTTTTTATTCAAGAAAAACGAATTCTTAAAAAAAAATTTTAAAATTTATAGGAAGGATTAAAAAATCTGAAAAAATATTCAAAAAATACTTTGGTCTTCTCTCTTTAATTTTAACATAAACATTTACACGTTAAATTTTTTTTTATCCATTTGGGGACATTTTTTCTCCAGGGTATAACACTTTTTTAGCGTTACCTGGGACAAGCCTAGTCTAATCGAAACGTATATTTCTTACGAGAGGGTAACCAGGAAATAAATGAAAAATACAATTATATTTATTAACAGATGTGGCTTGATGTCAGCCCATATATTAATTTGCAAAAGGGACTTCACCTTCTTGATGACTAACGTGTATTCATTATAAACATTTCTTATGAATCTATTAATTGCAAAAACGCGAATTAATCTTACTCAATACAAATTGTGAGCAAGTGATATGGTAAAGAAAGCAATATAATCTTTCACACAGAAACACACGAGATGGTACCACAGAATTTGGGTTTACCGCCATTCAGCATTGAAACATCGGTCAAAACCTCGTCAGTACCAAAATTGATAACCGTTTTGGAATATCAGGTTCTGCAAGCTTGGATGTGCGGGTGGTGTAATAGATAATAATTCAGACCTTTTAATCGGATATCCGAGTTCCAATTCCAGTTGGGATCATTATATTCACTGACGCGCAAATAACCTTTGAGAAAGGTATGAATACGACCTCATCTTCCGACCAGCAATTAGTAAGACTTGTATAACTAAATCATTATTATCTCAAAAACATTCTTACGATATAAAAAAATATTCTATGGCTTTGAGTAATCTGCAATAGTTTGATAAACCTTAGAAAAGGAATCAATAAATCAATCTACCACAGAATTTGTGGAATTATAACTGCGCCTGAAAATGAATTTTTACTCGGGGTTTAATGCCACTTTTTGTGACTAAGTTAGCGATTGTATTAAAGGCGCCTGTGCAGATTAAGAAAATCATAATCCTTTCATAATCAATATTGAAATAGTTGGATGTACTTTTTTGTTGTAACCTAGAAACGGTTACTGAAGGAAGAATAACCAAAACGGAGGTAGGAAATGAATTGGTAATCTTTATAACATCAACAAAATGCGATACCCGCCAACGGCGTGAAGTAAACGACTGCTACTGATAAACTACTTAGACAACATATTACTCTACCACTTACAATAATGTCTAAAGTATTTATGAGGATTGGGACATACCCATTAGTGTTCATAGGTACGGTATATATCATTTTTATATATCTATATCAATCAAAGTTATAGGTAAGTTTTACAGTTAATTTCGGTTGATATGTAGCTGTTATCGCTATTTCCATTGTTAATGAGGGATTCCTTCGTAAACATTTTTCTTTGAAGTAGTGTTGAATTAGTATTTTATATTTGTCGACTTAGACGCGATATCTAGTTGGATGCCCTGAAATGATGTGCTTCCTGTTATTTAATACACTAAATAGGATGACGGTAGTGGACGCCCACGAAGTTTGAAAGGAACAGTCCGCGCTAAGATGTACACGCTTCATCCTATTGAAGCCATTTTAACCCCTGACCAGACAAAGAAGCTGTATACGGTTGAAACTTAAGATACTTCTGAATTAGACTGTTGACATGAAATATCAGGTCATCCCATAAGTTCTGTCCGAATTTTACCCTTTTTTTTAAATGAACCAAATTTAAAGAGTATTTTATAATGTCTAATGGAGCTGAACATTATTTTTATGTTTAGATGCATTTAAACTGATCAAATTTTATTTCAGAGACCAATAAAATTAAATTTTGTTTGATTAAAATCCTGCTACCATGGAAGTACACAAGAACCATTTGAGGCACATAATGATTTATGAGTTCAAGAAAGGAAACTCATCAGCCGAAGTGGCTAGAAATATTCACTCAATTTATGGAGAGGAATGTGTGAATGAAAGAACTTGCAGAAGATGGTTTGCAAAATTCCGAGGTGGAGATTTCACCCTTGTAAATGAAGATCGAACCGGACGTACAGTTGAGTTTGATGAAAAGCTTCTTGAAGCAGCTCTTGAAGAAAATCCTGCTTTATCCGTTGAGGAATTGGCAGTGGTTCTCAGTTCAAACCATACAACTGTTCATTGTCATCTTCAACAACTTGGAAAAGTTCCTAAACTTGGAAAATGCGTGCCTCATGAATTGTCGGAAAACAACCTCAAATCCCGAGTTGACATCTGCTCTTCTCTCGATTCTCGCCAACTTGTTTCACCTTTTTTGGATAGACTTGTGACTGGCGACGAAAAACGGAAGTTTTATCGAAATCTTAAGCGTCGTAGACAGTGGCTTGGTAAAGGGGAAGGACCCCAGCCACAGCCGAGAAAGGAACTTCATGGGCAAAAGGTTCTTCTTTCAATCTGGTGGGATCGCCAAGGAGTAATCCACTTTGAATTCTTACCACCTAATGCAACAATTAATGCTCAAATATACTGTTAGCAATTAGAGCGTTTGAACCAAGCTTTGAGTAAAAAAAAAGACCTGCTCTAGTGAATCGAAAAGGGGTGATGTTTCATCTGGAAAATGCGCGACCCCACACAGCAAGAATCACGTCACAAAAGATCGAAGAACCACTTGGTTGGGAGAAAATTCCTCATCCATCGTATTCTCCCGATCTTGCTCCTTCACCATTTGTTTCGTAGCTTACAGAATCATTCGGAAGAAACAGCTTTTGTAACACAGGAATAGGTTAAAACTGACATTTGTGAGTTCTTGGAATCAAAGCTAAAAGAATTTTACAGTAAGCTTGTTAATAGATTTAAGGAAGTCATAGATAATCAGGGAAACTACATTGTTGATTGAATCTGTAATTAAATGTAACATTCGGTCACTTGTTTACTTTATTCAAAATTCGGACGTAACTTATGGGATGACCTGATATATCCATATAAAAGACGTGAGCTGGCAAGTCATTTTAGTGGACAAAATTATGCGTTAATACTTTAAGAATTTTCGGCTTACAGCCACATCGCCTTGAGAAACGGATACCCGTAAGATCACAGAAGTAAAGCAAAATCGAGCCTGGTCAATACCTAAATGGGTTACTGCTCGGGAATATCGGATGCTAAGAGCTTGGACTTGCGGGTAGTTTAATGGACAATGGTTTGGAATTGTAAATTAGTGAGTAGTCTTCTCATTTCAGTTGTATTCGTTATATTCCCTCACATGTAAATACTTTTGGAAAACGTATGAATCCACATCTTCTCCTCCAGCTATAGGTTAATTAGTATGAGTTGAATCAGTAAGTCATTATTATCTCAAAATAAATCTTAAAATCGAAATATATCTCCGGCTTTAAATAACCTACAAAGATTTGGTAAGACAGATAACGAATGAATAAAAATATCTGAATTTTCACTATAGAACAGAATTTTCACTATAGAATTTTCACTATAGCACAGAATTTTCACTATAGAACAGAATTTTCACTATAGAACAGAATTTTCACTATAGAATTTTCACTATAGTACAGAATGTTCACTATAGAACAGAATTGTCACTATAGAATTTTCACTATAGAACAGAATTTTCACTATAGAATTTTCACTATAGAATTTTCACTATAGAACAGAATTTTCACTATAGAATTTTCACTATAGAATTTTTCACTATAGAACAGAATTTTCACTATAGAATTTTCACTATAGAATTTTCACTATAGAACAGAATTTTCACTATAGAATTTTCACTATAGAATTTGCACTATAGAACAGAATTTTCACTATAGAATTTTCACTATAGAATTTTTACTATAGAACAGAATTTTCACTATAGAATTTTCACTATAGAACAGAATTTTCACTATAGAACAGAATTTTCACTATAGAATTTTCTCTATAGAATTTTCACTATAGACCAGAATTTTTACTATAGAACAGAATTTTCAGATGATTTATATGTGATTTTTGATTAAACATACTTAGGCTTTTATGTATCTTTATTTTCTGTATAATCATGGTATGAATCGGTGGTTTATTTGTGAAATGTTCTTTCAAAACCTCTGTTGACATACCAGAGACGCCCGTTGATTTTCTGCGCCTCTCGTTTTGAATAGAAAATATTATTTCATCGGTTGTTAAATCTGAATTCTCATTGATGGTAACTTTAATTTTGAATTATGGAGATGTTTATAGACATCATCCTATATTTTCCATATCGTTTCAAGGCATGGGTGATCCTGACTTTCCAGGATCTCCTAAATCTTGAAGCTCTAAACAAAATTTATTTCTCACTGCTCTTCACCCGATTTCATTATGTAAGTTGCTCGTTGTTTTCTTATATAACTTCGTCTATCTAAACGCCTGTTAATATTCGACAGAACTCAAATTGATTCCCGGCAAATATAGGGTGACCCCAAAAAATAGGAATTTCGAAGGGCTCATTGCCAAATATAAGCAAGTGGCAACACTGCGAGCAAGTAAACATTTCGCCATTTAGAAATTCACAGTATCCCAGCTGAGATGTTGCAGCAGTCAATGAGGAATCTCAACAGCAGATTTCAAGAATGCATTCGTACAGGAGGACGCCATCTACAGGACGTCGTTTTTAAAAAATGAAAACTCCATCAGCTCATTGGAAAAGTTAATACTATAGTATTAACTTTTCCAATGAGCCCTTCCTCCATAATATGTCCCAAGAAATTTCAACTATATCTTTCGGATTTTATGCGTGAACGTCATTTTAATGCTCGATTGTAAAACATCCACGTTGATTTGGTTTTCTGTCCAGGATATTGTGAGTGTTAGTATTTAGAGCCACGTCTCCGTCATTACAAGTTTCTTTTTCAGCCATAAGAAAATTGTTCAACATTTAGTGGCTTACAGAAAGATAGAAGTGACATAGAGGTGCAGTTGCCATTTCTTTGTTCAGGCGAATTATTCCCATGCCTTAACACTTTAGATTCTTCCGCTATTCTTACGTGCTTTCCGATCTTTGGGTCAAACCATGCGTTGTCATTTACTTCACTAACCAGATAATTCAATTTCTGTGCGTGCTTAATTTTGATGTCCTTACCACTGGCCCGCTGTCTTAATCGCTTAAGCTTAATATCCGCCCTATAAAAGGTCCAAAATCCACTCCGGATAGTTGCAGTATAAACCACAGGTGAACATCTTGGCGTTGAACAAAACACGGATGCAATGCTGCCAGGCATCGATTATATATATATATATATATATATATATATATATATATATATATATATATTATATATATATATATTTATTTATTAGAGACATTTTTATGTTTAACGTTCTTTTTTTATAGATAAAGTATTTAAGTAAATGCTCTGTTTATAATAAACAGTATTAAATAACATTTAACGGTCTGAATGTCCGAGAAATTTTCATAGAAAATATTCGTCCTTTGACAGGATTTTCTATGAAAATTTCTCGGACATTCATGCCGGTAAATGTTATTATAAACAGAGCATTTACTTAAATACTTGTATCTATAAAAAGAACGTTAAACATAAAAATGTCTTTAATAAATAAATTGTCGGACTTTGTCTATTTCTTAATATATATATATATATATATATATATATATATATAGTGTGTGTGTGTGAAATATTTTGCATAGACTGTTAATGCTAATAAAATAGTGCTCGGTCTATAAGTGAGCTATGATTTATTATAATAACAAATATTTTCTGGTGCTGGTTGAAAAGCCATGAAGTCAGCACTTGGAAATTGTGTTGTGTAATTGGTTTGAGGAAAAATTCATATCTATTATTAATTCACACACACACACACACACACATATATATATATATATATATATATATATATATATATATATATATATATATAGAGAGAGAGAGAGAGAGAGAGAGAACAATATTGGGGCAATAAACGGAATCCCTTTTTCGTCTGACGCATTTCATACTTTAGGAATTTATCATTATAATTTTTTTGGGTGTGACTACGCATATGTACGGACGAGGCATGCTGGGAATTTTAAATTGATTTATTTTTATATAATCTTGCCGATTTCATTTAGACTTTTCCCCTTTTTCTCAATTTGTCATAAAATTTCTCCCGTTGTTCTCGTCGTCGTCGTCGTAGTCATTTGCGGAACTCGTTGCCGATTTTTGGGTTGACATTTTCTTCGGGGTGAAATAATTACTATGTTGGATCTGTATGGCAGGTTAGGAAGGTCCAAAGAATGGAGAGTAATGCTTTTTGTTTCTTTTCCTCTCTTCTATTTGTCTTCTGGTGTTTTTGAAGGATTATTTTTCGTAGACTGCTCTTCTGCAATCTACTCTTTCGGCAGTTTCCGTCTCCCAATTGACCGGATAGATTTCTGTCCTCAACAAAGTGTTTTTGAGCTGCTCCTTGAATCGACGATGTGGAGATTCACGGGGTGTCTTGCTATTTGGGAGATCTGTGAAGAGGATTTGTCTTGGTAGGTGGATGTCTGATATTCAGACACGGTGTCGTAGCTATCTAAGTTGGAGGCGAGTCATGATGTTTTCTAGGCTCTCCATCTTTGCGCAGAGGAGAACTTCGTTGTTAGTCGTCCTGCCACGTGATTTTAAGAAGTTTCATTTAATGGAATCTTTCGAGTTTGCAGATGTCATTTTGGTAGATTACCAATGTCTCTACAGTTGTGAAGTAGAGTTAAGATTACAACAACTTGATAGACCATGAACATGTTGGTTTGTGGTAGCCCAGGATTGCAGAAGACTGTATTGAATAGTTACTTGTATGCTGCGTGGGCGGCCTTGATCCGTTTCTCGATCTTTTTTCATCGGATGCATTTAATGCTATTAACTTACAAAGGTATAGAACTTGTTCAATATCCTCCAGGCTCAGTCCATTGATGGTGAGTTTGTTGGTGATTGATGTCCCGCTCGTGCTTGAAGCAGGACCATGATCATTTTCACTTTCATGGTGAGTCCGTAACTCATTTACGGTCGAGAGAAGTTGTCCGCTGAGTTCTGGAGGTTATACGACATGGCTCAGTTATCATCGGTGTATTGGCGCTCAGTAACTTGTCATTTTTTGGTTCGAGTCCTGAACTGGAGCCGAGCTATGTTGAAAAGACTGCTATCGGTGCGCTATCGAAGGTCGATTGCAGAGTTGCCGTCTGGGATTTCCTGAAACATTGCCTTCAAGCAGATGGATAACAAGTTAGGGGGTACTCAGCCTTGTTTCAATCCCTCGGTGAAGGGAAAGTGATTCGAAAGGCCAGTTTGGACAAGACCCATCATTCCCTATTGTAGGCTCCGGATGTGCGCTGTGAAATTCACGTGACATCCATAGCGTCTGAGTATTGGAGCAATTTCAAAATCTTTTTCGCGATCGTAAAAATTAATTCACAGTGGATTTTGCTGCTCTCTGGATATATCCTGAATTTGCCACAAAACACACTGATTTTCAGAGAGTATTCGGGGCGGTTGAGAAGAATAATGGAGATGATCTTATCTGAAGATAGAGATTCCACTGTCGTTCCACAAGCGCTTCTATCTCCGTTTTTGAAGATAGTGACAACATTTGCATCTGTCAAATCATCAAAGTTCCCCCATTTCCCAGATCCGTAAGAGAAGAAGGAGGAAGATTCTTGTTTTGAGAAATAATCTGCCATGCTTGATCAGTTCCAGCTGGAAAGTTATCAGCACGTGCTGCTTGAAAATATTGGATGGGCTTGAGCGCAGCTTTGAAATCATGGGTTGGCAGATATCTATTGTCGCACCGGGTGCTGTGGAACACGTCTGAGGAAGTCTGATACAACAGTGGAGTCAAGATTGAGAAGAGTAAAGTTGTGAATAGACTGTCCGACTTTCATATTGTGTTAATTATATCAAGTCCGTTCAACATTCCAGTCATTATCAAGAATCGATAATCATTTTTAAAGGAGGTAAAAGTACCACAGAGTCACTACATCGGTTCTTTGTAAGTAGTTGAACAAAAATAACAAAATGAGAGTGTCATACATTTTATCCACGAAATCGAGCATCATACACATCTTATCTAAAGTTGGAAGGGTTTAATAAAATAAACAAGAAGACTTTGCCAGTTCTTTTCAGTCACAAGTTGTTTGGATGAAAGTTTGCTAACAAAATATACCTCATTCATTCATATATATATATATATATATATATATATATATATATAAAGTGTGAGTTTGTAAATAATGACTATTACGGCTAATAATGCAAGACTCTTCGGTAAATCGAATCGAGTTCACTCAGTCACTGTGTGTTTATCTAAAAATAAATACGCTTAAATTCACCATCATTCCTGTTGTGTGTTTAGTGGTAGAGGCCCCTGACTAACGCCCATTCAGTCGGGTTTCGATCCTAGCAATAGGCAACCGGAACTCTAGCCACACTGATGAGCTGTGATACAACGAAACAATCTGTCTGTGGATGACAGTATATATATATATATATATATATATATATATAAAACCAAAAGTGATGGAAGAAAAATATTTTATTCATATTAATTGAAACCTTAAAACATGGCATTTAAGAAACAATGATGGAGTTTTCATTTTTTAAAAACCTGTAGATGGCGTCCTCCTGTACGAATGCATTCTTGAAATCTGCTGTTGAGATTCCTCATTGACTGCTGCAACATCTCAGCTGGCATAATGTGAATTTCATCTTGAATTCTAAATGGCGAAATGTTTACTTGCTCGCAGTGTTTCCACTTGCTCATATTTGGCAATGCGCCCTACACGTACACGTGTCGCTTTCATACCCGGTTGCCGAGTTTAATTTATATGAAGAATCAAGTGACACATATAGGTAAGCTATAAAATCATTCAAAGCTACAATTTTATTGTCATTTCCTGGCATATAATTGTCTTTAGATGCCACTTCAACTCCTTTGTGATCTTCTCTTAACATTCTTTTATCTCTTAACAAATATTTGCCGGGAATCAATTTGAGTTCTGTCGAATATTAACAGACAGAATGAGCAACGGGTGGTTATCAGGGGAATGAAGGCATCGAAATAGAATCAAAGCCTATTATCTCTTTTTATTTATTCAGTGAATCTCGCAGCACAAACACTTTTTAAAGATCAGCTTCTGACTCATTGATTTCTGTGCAAGTACACAGATGAACTTCATTGAATTATTTCTATTTACCATCACTGTGCTTATCATAATGCGTTTCTGCGTTATGTCACTTTCATTTGCATTCATTTACTTTTCTTTCAGCATAATCATTTTGCAGTCGTTTTCCTGATTACTCAGATAGGCTTATGCATTCAACCTACATTGGTGTCAGCAAGCTGATAAAGGAAGGAAGGACTAATCGATAAAATTCAAAATACTATCATCTGAACTTTCAAGATCAAAAGAACAGTGACAAACAGCGTAAATTTTATCGAATTCAGTCAGGAATCGACGAGCGTAAAGATACCGCTTTCTCGTCACGAAAGTAAATTCGAGCTAAATCGTTAAAGGGAATCCCATGTGTTATAGAGGAATAAAGTGTCATTGCTGACACTTGCGTTTGAACATAGATCGCCAGTGAGCAAACACAGTCGATCTCATTATTGAAGTAAGTTGATCACGTGTCCATAGCGGAAACGTATATATAGAAGATATCGCGTGACGTGTGAGTGTTCGTTATCTTTAGTCTATCCTCTATACTATACGGATCTCCATTTCTTCTATACTACTATTCAGACCGATCTTCGCTATTCGGAAATTTACACTATTCACTTTACGAAATAATATTAGTAAGAGTATTATTTGAAGGAGTCTGACGCCAATATTGTTGAACGACGTATTATACTGTTATCTGCGATTACAAAGTCTCTACTGCGGTGAAACTGACGAAGTATCAAGCAAATGAACGTTAGCATCATGAAGGTGGCAAAGAGGGTCGTTTTGAGATTTTAAAAACATGAAACGAATTTTAGTTATAAATGGATTTGTCTGATAATTCGTTATCCAGTACAAGATTACTTATGGCCGAAGTTAGCTTTCTTGTTTTGTACGCGATTATTAAATAATTTATGAATGGAAACTTGGTTAATTTTATTTTTCAGTAAGAAATATCTCGATGTCGGTTATAAAAATAACAACAATATTTTTATAACATACTATAAGGATTTTTTATCGAGGATGACAGTGACCTTGTTTTTTGGAAACGACTATTGTTTTTCCTGTCCCCAGCAGCTCCAATATGTATCATGGCTCAGGAAAAAGCCCTCCCGAAAACTGAAGTATCAGATACATCTTCTTTATATGCCGTATCCCCACAGAACGTAAGCGATCATGGCAATCCACAACTTCCTCTCCCTTGTAGCTCTTAATATCTCCTGTATTTTTTCTACTTCTCCTAAACCCTGTTCCGCCATCCATCACTGAATATTATGCGTTGATTTCGTCTGTCACTCTTACCTTCAATCTGTCTTGTTTATATCAGAATTTCCGAGAATTCTTTCCTTATTATATTTCCCAAAAATGTTTGCTGTTAAATATAAGTTATCCTTTTTTGCAATTTTCTATAAAACTTGTAAGTTACTCACATATTCGGTTCATAGCATCCTTATCATCCTTCGGTAGAACAACATTTCTGTTGCTTCAACTATCTTCTTCATCTCGGAGGAGATCGATAGTAGCAACAACTGAAGTGCACAGCGCGTTTAAATCGATGAGAAAATAATGACATAATCAAGATGTTGACATTCCACACTACTTCAAACATAAGGTTAGGAAGGAATCCCCCATAAATACTGTCAATGATAATAACAGTGGAATTGAGAAACTAATTTTCCTGTAAATTTTTTTTCATAGAAAACTTTGATAAATTAAAACATACAGTAGGAGTGGCTTCTAGGTTAATGAATGATAGAATTTCCCGCACGCGGTAACGACTAATGAGGATAACAGATATTGCACTTTGATCGTAGCACTCTGAAAAAGGATGTCCTTCATATGTCACTTGAAAATTCGGAAGGTTGTATTCTGTGTTATACACAACTTTTGTCAAACTTGGTCTTATACCGAAAGCAATATCTGATTAAATATAAAATAGTGACACTAAGATGATATCAATCAAATAGGATTTAGAGTATAACAACAGTATACAATTTATTAATGTTATATATATTATATATATATATATATATATATATATATATATATATATATATATATATTCCCTAAACAATGAAATTACATTTCATGCCAGGAGATCACGTATTTTTATAACGCTTGATGCGCAATTTCAGCACGACAATAGCGAAACAGCGACGGTTTAAATTTGGTGCTGGAAATTGAATTGGTTATCTAAGTATATTTACTAATAAAAACAATCTACATTCCAGTACTAAAATTTAAAGGATTCATTGTAGTTGTATAAATCTTTAATACTACGAGTATTAGAAACAAGCCGAAATAGCCATACACATACATGTACATTATTTCTCTTATATTATCAATCATTGACGAATACAGAGAAAATCACAGTGAAACAGACTACAACTGAATATTACTAGAAGTATGATTGTTACAATATTAAAGGTCGTATCACTGGAAGAAATTGCGCGGTATTTCTCTAATATGAATCAAATAATTCAGGTTGTTTTGGGGAAATACTTGTGGGAGTTCTTATTTTACTCTCATCTACACTGACTACAATTGCACTTGTCGTATTTGTTTTTAGGGTTGTTGGTTTTTTGCTTAAGTTAAAGCAATACAAGGCTCAAAAGACTTTCACGGAAGGGTCTTACAGAATAAAATATCGTATATAACTGGAGCAATATGAGTCACCCGAGGTTTTGGTAAATTGAAAACAGCTACACCTGTCACAAAAATCTATATAGAACATTTATTTTCGAGCAATGATTATCAATAAGTGAAGTCAAGTTCAAAATAAAGAGCAAAAGCCTCAGACAGAGAGAAAGTCACAGAAGGAAGATTAATTACTATTTATACGAAGATGACAAGATAAAGAAAAGTGTTACCTATAAAACTGACCATCCTACCCAAAGGTACACAGCAGGGACGAAATGGGCATCGAAGAATGGACAAGATAGACAGCCGCTGGACTCTGCACCACTCCCCTCGTCGCTCGCTTATAGCCGTAGGTTACAACCCAAGAATAATATCTGTTTTAATGCTAGAAATTGGGTAACGATCTGACCGAAGCATAATTTTTGAGCCACAAGTGTTTGACTGGAAGAAACTTCACCCTATCAACAATCCTGGTGACTGGTCTTAGCTGCAACGCAAAATAATCGTATGAGGTGAAAGCAGGAAGTTAAAAGCAAGAGGATAGAATGTTATATAACGGATTGCCCCGAAACATGAAGTTGTGAGGATTGTAGTTTTGAGACAAGCATGCATGGAGGAGTGTCGGTGGGGAAGTGACTGCTGGATGGAAAATACATATTCCCACTCAAAGCCGCATAAATCGTTTTTCATTCAGTTTGAGTGAGGTAATGGGCGTCGTCTGCTGCATTTGACCGTTTGACGTAATTGTTGATATATCGTAGCACTCTCGGACGCCAGAGGTTTAATTACTTAATTTCGGAACAGTTCTTTGATAAGGACCTAAACTGATCTAATTTTAAATGGGTCTAATTTAATGTGAATCGCGATTTAATGTGATCTATAATTGATTATATCGATTTAAGCAGCCAAATATCAGTTTGCTATTATATATATATATATATATATATATATATATATATATATATATATATATGTGTGTGTGTGTGTGTGTGTGTGTGTGTGTTCGGGCGTAAACATACAATCTAGCAGAAATAATGAATTCAAACGATATTTGCTAAATTCGATAGCCATTATATTTTTTAAGGTTGAATTTAAACAAAATCTCTCTCACCCCCCCCTTAATGAAGAGCGGTGCGTTAATAGCAGCGTCGGCTACTGCTTTGAAATTAGCCTTTTCTCTATACTGCTCGATCGAATAACGAGAGCGTAACATAGTCATCCACATACAAGCCTGTTTTGATGTATCCCTTCACATCCGTGTGACTAGACATCAGATTGCTTCAAGATATCTATCTATCTATCTATCTATCTATCTATCTGTTTGTGTGTGTGTATAGGCGTGGGTATTAAGGTCAGCACGAGGTGGAAACTGTTTCATGTGTAAAATACAATGTCCGGGCCAATCTTATGGTATTAATAATTAAAAAGAAAAAAAATAACACAATCATATTTTTGGCAGAAACATCATTTAAGTAGACGAAATTAATGCAGGATTTAATAATATAAAATACTCATTCGGCTTATCACTCACCCAAAGTCACACTCATTCAAACAAAACAAAAATCACACCCGAAAAAGGAAAAGCGGCACGAATTAAGCAGAGAACTGATATCTCTGGTCACCTAATGGAGAAGAGGAGGAAAAATTAAGCCAAATAAAGTTGCGTCATAAATGAAAGAGGCCAATGAGCTTGCATCCCCTAAGTTAGTAAACATTGAAAGAAGAAACTAAAGACAATAAACAACCCTAAACTATTTGTCTATATATATATATATATATATATATATATATAAAATTCAAATAAATTTCTCGGACATTCAGGCCGGTAAATGTTGTTTAATACTGTTTATTATAAACAGTGTATTTACTTAAATATTTGTATCTATAAAAGAATCTATAAACAAAATGTCTTTATATATATATATATATATATATATATATATATATATATATATATATATATATATATATATATATATATAATTATAAATGGAAAGATTATGGTATTCTGACACTCTGAAGACATTCGCTGAAATAAATGACACATATGATTAAAGAAAATCATATAATTCCGTTTTTTTTTCGTTGTTTGCCTAGTTAGCATATACGTTACATTCTACCAATACCTAACAAATACTAGACGATAACGTTTTATCGCGTGATAAGACGGTAATGACATAACAAAGAACGCTGTTTGGTTTCAGCAAAAGAAGGACGAAAGAAAAAAGGGAAGATCGGGAGGCCGATAACACTCATGTTATCTAAGTATTTTGTGAAACTAATTTACACCCTTCTGTCATTATCAGGTAAAGTTGTCTATATTCCAATGTTGAAACTATTCTAGGATGCATATGTATGACTTTGTCGTTTTAACATAAGGGGAAATCTTCTGATGACTAAATTATCTTCTCTTGGATCACCGTATGATTCATTCATGTGCTTTTATCTTGCTTTATTGCACTGTTTTATCTATCTCTTTTTCATTATTCACCTCTCATCCTCTCAGGACTCTAACATAGATAAAATATCTGATTGTATAGAAACGGCGTTTTATCTATACTAAGCTTCGAACATCTTTGAGCTTGATGATGTTAATGTTATCACGTCAATTAATCATTGCAATATGTCTGATCTTGCTAGAATTCAGACTTCTAATGTGATCATTGCTCTAACTCCCAGTCGTATAGTAGATTTAACTACTCGTTTACCTTCTTGCTTCCGATCAACTTGCTTCTTTACTTTTGTTTATTTACATTTGTTTCGTTACATATGTTTCATTTGTTCCTTATCTTATCTCCTGGCTCTTGTCGTGCACCGAAAATCGTCTTTTTGACAATTCAGTTCACCCTATATTCTATTCACATGATTAACTGATTGTTATTTTTCACGACAACGTTTTGAGTGAAATGCTTAAGCATCTTAATGAAAAATTGTGCAACTGAATTTTCTTCATGGGGAAAAGCCTGCATCGATACCTTAGTGCTCCCTAGGAACCACCAGGTGCAATCACAATCTGCGTGTTCAGTCGCAATAACCGACAGGAATCACTTGTTCCAGCTCAGGAAATGTTATAGTTTTGATCCAAACAGACGCCTCTTAGTGTTCATTAGTAATTATTGTAAACGTGTCCGGAGTGCGGTTAAGAGTCACCGTATTGTCTCTAATAAGTTTAGTTCTCGTAACTACTAGACGCTCTTAAATATCTATTCTAAATACGTGTTAGTTCATTATCCTAACTTTTCTTTCTTCACTTATTTTTATGTGCTATCATCTTCAGCTAATAAAAAAGATAAATGCGTTGCTCGTAAATTCCCTCCAAAATATTCTTTTTGAATAATCTGCCGTAACTTTGCCTGAATTACCACTGATGAATCTTTACTTTGTAGTATTCATCTAACTGATATCTTCTCTAATCTGGATCACTACAAATCATACGATCAGGATAGTCTCCCTGCAATTATCCAAAAAAATGTGTGTCAGAAATGACACCTGTTATCTGTAAACCATACAATAAACGCCTTTACTGCAATTCCTATTTTTAAGAACTCGAGCGAACCTTCTGATCATTATAATTATCGACGTATAATAATTATTCTACCTCTGTTTGACAAAGTCCTGTAATTGGTTAAGCGTCTCATCTCGCAAGATTTCGTAACAAAAAAAAAACAATACGGCTTTCGCTTCTCTAAGGTACCTATCTCTACAGTAATTGCTGAAAGAATCTGTCAAATTTTAGAAACAAATTGGTGAATATCAAGCTTTAAATATCTAGAAGGATTTTGACATAATTTGGCATGACGGTCATCTTCATAATTTGAAGAATTATAATATTTTCGGCTGAATTTGTTATATGATTCAATATATCTGAAGTAATCGAGAAATGAATGCTGCCTTCAACAGCCATGCTTCTATATCTCTTTACATTAATTTTGTTGCTTCCTGGGCTCTATCATTGGGCCTATTTTTTTCCTAATTTTCATTCCCTAGCGTCTCGATGTCATCAGTCGTCGACTCAGTAATCCTGCGGATATTAAAACTAATTCCTCAGGTTTGAATGATAACTCTTTTAGGTCCACTGCTTATATACTAACTGTTATCAGTTAGTACATTATATAATCAGTGAAACGCTTGATGAGAAAATTAATTCGAGTGTAAACTCCTTATATATCTTGAAGATTTTGACAAGGTGTGTCGTCAACCAAAGTCTATCTTCACGGTCATTTTTATTAAGTATCTTCAGAAGAACACTCTCAGAATCTTTGTAAATATATATGCAGACTAGCAGCATGGCCCGGCGTTGCCCGTGATTGATTCAAAAATCGTACGACTCATACAGCAATCGCTATCACTTGACTTAAGATATTTTTGCCCTTCCTTGCCTTTTTTAAATGAGTGCCCTTTTGCCGTGCTGATGTTGCTACATGCCTTACTTCTTGCCTATCTCACACTGCGAATTTTTTCTAAGCTCTATACTAAACATTAAATCTGTTCCGAAAAAAGAACTAAAAAAAATGAACACAAAACGATCAGCTTGAAAAAAGAAGTTGTAACTGGAAAAACCGAATGAAAAAAGAATGTTAACAACAAATACTTTTTCACATCAAACCCAGTTCTGCGGAATCAGAATCAACGTTGAGTTTAAGCAAGCAAATGAGCTAATTGGAGTAAAGTGCCATGCAGATTTAAATTTTTCCCACTTGTGACAAATGCAGCTATCGATGTTTTTTGCATGCTAGCATGCTAGTGAAGATTGGTGTCAGTCAGCTGTTGGCTCTCACGCTGGCCAATAGAATTTTCCTGCCTATTCGTGGCAGACAGCTATTGGCTCTCACTCTGGCCAGTAGAAAATGGCCGCAAACTACATGAAAACTGCCGTAGAAGCATGAAAAAAAATCGATTATTTTCACTATCCATGGGAGTTGGGAAATGCAAAGTCGGTCTTGTCCTTTCCGCTAACTTGGAGCATGTGCATGTAAATTTTGGTGCAAATCCGTCGAAAATTGCGGCCGTGCATTCGTTGCACACACACACACACACACACACACACACACACACACACACACACACACACACATCCTGCCTTTTATAGATAGAGATGATACCACAGTGTATGGGTGTAATACCAAATATCTTGAAGACAAGTGTCTGGCAGGTGATAACTCTTCTGATCTATTTCACACAACTCAATCGGAAAAAAGCTTGCGGATATCATTCAATACATCCCAAACCAAATTAGTAACATTTCATCATCATCAGTGAGCAGATCCTGAATTTGCACCCATCCTGATGAGTATCCAAACCCTCAAAGAGGCTCCTTGACGTGAACGCTCAATGGGTCTAATGATCCCTCCCGATCACAAAGGGAAAGCATATATTCGTGCCACCATAGAAAAGAGAAAGTTTTCTTCCTTGTATGGCTCCAAAAATACCTACCTGCTACCACACTATGTGTTTACAAGAATGGAATATTGCTTCAATATGTAGGCTGGTGCTGGCCAATCCCCACTGTTCCGCCTCGATAGAATTCAAAAGCGCTTACGCAACCGGTGGGTGTTCCAGAACATATATCGCCAATTTATAAGACGACCATTCGTCACTGCATTTAATATTGCTGCCACATCCAGTCTGATGTTTCTGATATGAATCTCTTGATTTTTGATAATCCAAAAATAAACCTGTAATTTTATCGGTCCTGACCTTGCATCTAATCTTCATTCACTTTCGCACCGCTGTACAGTAGCTTGCCTTTGCATTTCGAAAAAAATATTTTAAAGCTACTTGTTTTTATGTGCTTTCCTCTATGATGTCTCCACTTTACAAATTTAAACGCAGTCCTATTTTGATACTAGGGCTCATAATTTTCTAGCTGAAACTGCTAGATATACCGCAGTTTCTATGCTAGTAGCTTATTTTACGCATTTCCAGGTTGTGTCACTCTCTTCCACCTCGTTGGCTCACTTCAAACTAAAACCTACAAAATGTTAAATGCAACGTAAGTTGCCATATTCTTTTTGTTCTTTTGATTGCCTTTCTACTCAATAAAGTTTTCTTAGTTTCTGATATAATGGGATATAAATACACCTGTGTTCCCCCTCACTGGAATATGATTGTCTGGTGTCTGTCATAAATACAGACGGACGTGTAGATACGACAGAGTTTAAGTCTATGACGACGCCCATTGGACTACACCTATTACCTGCGACTACGACGAGTACCAGTCGATTACTGCTCCCATGTACTACTTGATTACAGTAGCCAAAACCACTTAGCTACTTCGATTAAATATATACCTTTCCGGGACATATCCGTTTCTTTCAGTCTCAGTAATCCGGTGAATCTAGATGGCTTTATTACCTTCGTTGGGCTGATAAGTTGGAGAAAATTGTATTAACAGGAGTTAACATAACACTAAAACGTAAACTAAATAGAATTACATTACTGTGGACTACAGAAAGATAAACCATGAAGTGGACATTATTGGATGAAAAGAATATTCAGTGGCGAAATATGAATTTGTATTTTTAGTGTGATGAAGCTGTTGCATTTTTCACATGCTTTACCAACGAAACATAAATATTATGACCTGATGAAAATTCATTTGTTGTGTTATATAGGAATAAAGTGTTGCTGCCGACACTTGAGTTTGTACATAGATCGCCAGTGAGCAAACACCGGCGATCCTATTATTGAATTAAGGGGATCACGTGACCATAGAGGAAACGCATATATGTAAGAAGTAGCTGGCGTCTAACTGATCCCATTTTTAGTCTGTCCTCTATTACTATTCTTATCGCATTGCTACTCGTTCTTTTATTATTATACGGAACGCTATTCTCTACTCTGTTAACTATACTATTTCTCTATTCGGACCACTACACGAGTTACTAGTCAAGCGAGTATTATCGTGCAAGTACTATTATTGCTGGTGATATTCGAAGGCGTCTGACACCAGCCTTGTTAAAGACGTACTATCAGTTGTATCCGCAATTACAAAGTCTCTACTACTCAAACATTTTCATAAGTGATAACAAGTATTCGTTGACATCCTAAAAGTGGCAACGAGTGTTCGTTGACATCACAAAATATTTTTTTAGCGGCATATCAACTCGATTTACTTAAAGCCGTAATGTAATTTTCTAGGCAGCATTAGTAATTTCTTTTACAAAAATGCTTTGCTAGTAATGTGTTTTTTAATTGCTTGATGGTATTATTTATTTATTACAAAAATGGATTGCTGCCAATGTTTTAAGTATAAAAATATATTGATGGTATTTTTTTTACTATAAAAATATATTTTTATACATTCGTAATGGTGTGACTGCATTTTGAGGGTTCCCTATTTGCCCATAGCTGGGACCCTAACAGATGCTACCGCCCCGGGTCAGAGTAAACCAGGGAACAACAGTAATTAAGAGTTGGTTCCACGCTCCTGAAAACCTCCCGAACAGACGCCTTAATGGGGGATGTAGCTTATCGTCATACCCAGGCCGGGAAAAATTCATATATTTAGCCGTTCAATTATGAGATGAGCTTTCATATAAGATAATGGATCAGTGTAGATATAAATCAATGTTTCAATGGTTATCATGCAGTTGAATATTCATATTTTGAGTATTTTTTAACATTCCACTGAAAGAAAATATGTTTAGTGAAAATTATGTCTTTTTTCAGATTAATAATGCATCTTTCAAATGAACGAAGCGTAATAAAGCATTTTTTTTCATCCAGGAAAGGCGAATCAACTCAAATACATGGCCGGCAAACAGACCGGATATTAATCCGATTCAAAATTTATGGGCTTGGAAATTTTAAAAAATATAGCCACTGACAAAGATCTATGGTACAAAGATGATCTGTCAGTCGCTATTTAAGAAATTTGGAATCAGATTGTTAGTTTTTCGTTAGCGATGACGATGTGTCATAGAATGCAATCCATCACAGATTCCCTTAGAACAGTAAGAAAATAAAAATTACCAATTAGTCTGTTGAAAATTCCGTAATTTTTGTTTCCATGTCAGCGGGATCTCCGATACAGCAATTGCGTATCCTGCACTAAAAGGCCACCTACGATTAGTTGCTTGCGGACTCGACTACGGACGAATATTTGCCTAGTTATTCAAGATTAAACATGACTGAATTGTATCTCCATACTCAATGTTTACCCATAGACGCATGAACACGTACCATATTTACTTGCAGCTTTAAGTATAAACACGAATAAAATTTGCCTACAGCCTGGACTCTACACGTGACCAATGTTTTCCCGCCGGTTGGCTGACTGCGGACGACTAATGTACGAATAATAATAGAAATTAGATTAAAATGTAAACACGGTAAATATTTACATATTGCATTTGGTATAAAAAACAAACAAACATATTTTGCTATTAAATAAGCTGCATAGTGTGGATATATCGTAAAAAAAAAACAACAAATCTATGGTGGTTGCAGGTTGGTATATGAACAATACCCCGATGCCTATATATTCAACCACAAAAAAGTCTTATTTTTGCCTACACAGCCAAGTATAAGCGCGATCAATGTTTACCTATAGATAAACCTGACAACGGCTTACTAATAGACCCAAGTGTGAACGTAGGCAATGATTACCTATAAACTCAACCTTAAACACGACCAATTACCATAATAATAAGTATTAGAAACAATTTCAACTTCAGATAACCGGACAAAAGTGTTTGTTGTAAACTAAGAAGGGTTTCTGAATGATGAATAACCAAAACGGAGGTTAGAAATGAAATGGGAATTTTTATACCATCAACAAAATGAAATACTCGTCATGCCTTCTTTGGGATGAACTTGATTAACACATACACACACACACAGAGAGAGAGAGAGAGAGAGAAAGAAAAGAAAGAGAGATGTGGGATGTATATTATTCAACTTTATCCCATGCAAGACAGTAACACCACTAAGAAACAAGTGTTATCGAATTGTGGAAGAATTGAAAAAAGCAACATTACTAATACATATAACATTACAAATATATATATATATATATATATATATATATATATATATATATATATATATATATATATATATATATATATATATATATATATATATATATATATATATATATATATATATATATATATATATATATATATATATATTTAGTAATGTTTCTAAATTAGGTCAACAAATTTCTTCTGTTTTACCTCCCCCTGTGAATGATTTCTTCATCTTCCTTTCCCCAGTCCTTCATACGCCTTTTCCCTGTCTTTATTTCTATGTTTTAAGTCTCTCTTTCTTTTTACCTATCTATCTCTCTCTTATACTAACTTACGCGTCTTTTTTTTTTTTAAAAAAATCCATTTTCACGTATACACATTTGGAAAAAATTTGTTATTTAAATTTGGATAAATATCTCGTTTCCTTTTGAATTTGAAGGTCTGATAAATTTGGGTCTTTTTACGACCACAG
>CAHIKZ030004213.1:2720000-2820000 GCA_903632075.3 Acanthosepion pharaonis
CAGTCGTTCACAACTGATTCTTCTCTTCGGCTTGAGTTGGACGTATTTCTTCACTTCGATTTGGTTAGGTCGAATTTCTGTTCTTGGGCTTGGTTTGATTTCAACTTCTTCTTCTTCCGTCCTGCATCTCTTTTCTGTCGACTGAGGTTGAACTGATTTACTTGTTTGGCCTGCAACTTTACTGCCTGTCTGGCCGGCAACTCTTCTCTCTGCCGTCTGAGGTGATCTGAGCCCTCTGTCGTCTGAGGTGATCTGAGCTCTCTGTCGTCTGAGGTGATCTGAGCTCTCTGTCATCTGAGGTGATCTGAGCTCTCTGTCGTCTGAGGTGGTCTGAGCTCTCTGTCGTCTGAGGTGGTCTGAGCTCTCTGTCGTCTGAGGTGGACCCTTCTCGCTGCCGTCCGGGGCTGAACTCAACTGCAACTCTCTGTCGTCCGAGGTGATCTCTTCTCGCTGCCGTCCGGGGCTGAACTCAACTGCAACTCTCTGTCGTCCGAGGTGATCTCTTCTCGCTGCCGTCCGGGGCTGAACTCAACTGCAACTCTCTGTCGTCCGAGGTGATCTCTTCTCGCTGCCGTCCGGGGCTGAACTCAACTGCAACTCTCTGTCGTCCGAGGTGATCTCTTCTCGCTGCCGTCCGGGACTGAACTGATTTTTGTCGATTGGGGTTCTGCTTTTATTGACGCCGCAACAAACTGGGGTGGGTCTGTCGGCGTCAGGGTTTTCTCGATAATTCCAAAAGTCGCACTACTTCTGATTTCCCATTATCGCTCTTATTTTCACCCCTACTTTCTCACAGTGCCTCTGATGGGGAGGCGCATACCCATCTCTCCCGGTCTCTCGTATGTCAGGTGACCGTTTTCGACCAATGGGTCTTGATCGAGCGTCCTTTCTCCTCTTCTCGCATATCACGTGACCGCTTTCGGCCAATGAGATTCTGGTTGGGCGTGTGACGTCTCCAATCGGGCGTGGCTTATCCCGGCTTTTGTTCTGGGAAATAGACACCTTGCTAAAAAAACAAAATATAATTTGGCCTTTTTCGCACGTACGAAAAATGACAATATCGGCCCTTCTCACCTTCCTGGTCTTTGTCAAAACAGCCTGCCGCTAATTAGATGTGACTTCAGGAAGAATATTGGCGCTATCTGTGAGCCGAGACAATCGTTTTTCACCTCTTTGTTTTGTGCTCAGACCTGATAGTCAAAAATCTTAATTATCTGAATTGAAAATGTCTTCACTTCATCATCGTGGGAGTTCTGATTTTTAACAGGTCAGAATCTGTATACAAGTCCAGCGGTCACCTCCTCATCCCAAAAGACACCCTTCCCCGATTAATAATTCGTTTCCCATTGTTCTAAAAAATCCCATTTCTCCAAATTGATAATGAGTCTCCTACACAAAAGTAGGCCAGATGCTTTGACCGACATTTTTATCAATCGTACATATGTTCATACACTTTTACCAAGTCTGTTTTCTTTCTTTCTTTTAATTACCTTTAATTCTACTCTCCCAAAAAAACAATTTCCATTGTCTCTTTGGAATTCGGTCAGGCGCGCCGACCTCGATACCTCTTGACACCTGTTTTCGCTAATGACCGGCCTTTTGCATTTTTTTTTCTTTCTCTTTCTCTTTTTCTTTCTCTTTCTATTTTTCTTTTTCCCTTCTTTTTTTTTTTTTTTCTCTTAGGATCGACTAAGTACAAGTAGAGAATTATTCTCGTCTAAAAAACTAACAACTGGTTAATAAACCGAATAAAAAAAATGAAATCATATTTCTATGAATATTTCTTTTTTTTCTAATAATGCAGGGTGCCACATCCTCCCCTAACCGATTTGTCATTTACCCGTAAATGACACCTAAACCCAATTACATCATTTAATATGCACCATGCATTTGTCTCATGCAATTCTATTCTACTTTCTAACATGCAAGGGTAATATTCTTTTCATGCAATGTAATGTTCTTTTCATCTTTTTTTTTTCTTCTACATGTAAGGGTAATGTTGTTTTCATCTTCTTTTGTTCTACATGCAATGTAATGTTCTTTTCATTTTCTTTTTGTTCTACATACAAGGGTAATGTTCTTTTCATTTTCTTCTGTTCTACATGCAAGGGTAATGTTCTTTTCATTTTCTTTTGTTCTACATGCAATGAAATGTTCTTTTCATTTTCTTTTGTTCTACATGCAATGTAATGTTCTTTTCATTTTCTTTTTGTTCTACATGCAAGGGTAATGTGTGCGTGTGTCTGTAGGTGCAGATGTGTCCACTATGGTTTGTTCTTCTTGGTCAATGTTTTCCTCTCCGCTGTGGGAGGTTTTTCCGCCGCACGTGGTGGTCTCACGCCAGCCTCCTCCGTTGGTCTTTCAGCAATTTCTTCGCCAGTCCTGTCTGAGTAAGGAACACTGCTCGGCATCTCCCTCTCGAGTTGCTGCATGCTCACTAGACTGTCGTTCGCTAATCTCTTCTTACTCTTAATCTTCCATATTAATACACCCCCGATGGTTATAACTAGGAATGTACCCATTACTATTCACCAACTTATCGCGATCTGCTCATCGTCTTCCCAAGCCACACCTTCGTTTCCCAACGCACTTAACTTATCTCTTAATTGATCCATATCGATCTTTTCTATTGGCTTCATTAATACTGGCATCTTATTTAAGGTAACATTAGAGAATCTCTTCACTATAGGCTCCCATAATTCTGTACAATTGACTAAGCCTCAACCAATCATCTCTATGATTGAATCTTTTTCTTCATATCTTTCTTCTTTCTGGTATATCTCGAATACACTTTCGCTATCTAACAACGGAACAGATATCACAACCAATAATCGCCTATTTTCTAACAAGGTAACACATCCTAGGGCATTATAGTACTTTCCCAATTCTTTACTCAATTATTTCATAACTTCTTACTAAGTTCAGCTCTTCCCTCCTCTAGCTAACCTCTAGCAGACAGAATGGTCTGGTCAGGTGTGCGCGGCGCTCACTCTAAGGGCCGTACTTCATGACATCACTGATGGCCAATCAATAATGCCAATAATCTTCTTCCGTCCCCTGTGAGGTGCAGCCCGCAACTCCATCCCTCCACTCACATCCACCGCAGTCAGCCAGCAGGTTTTTGGATGAGCCAGTGTTGTTATCTGTCGACACTAAATGCTTCTATTCTGCACAGCCCTTTTGTTCTACTGAGATTTGGGGTTCTTCTCCCTCCCTGATCTCATCTTCTGAGGTGATTCCTGCTCAACCTCCAACCTTCTTTCTGTGTTTAACTCCCGTCCAGGAGGTTTTTTGTCCTCTTCTTCATCCCCTGATTCTTCTTTCTGTTTAGAGTCTTCGCCTTGAACGTCTTCAATACCTATCGACTCTACGTCTAATTCTTTCCTGTTTCTTATCCTTTCCTTGAGCTGGGAAAGGGGTAATTCGATCCTCCTCCTCCCACTCGCTGGGTCCTTCGTCCTGTTCAGGGTGCCGCTTCTTAGAGCCTTCGACTGCTTGATTGGACCTCCTCGTCTTTTTCTTCCTTTTCTTCGGACATGGGGGTGTGATGGCGATCTCACGGGGTCTTCTCTGCACCGATTCAGTCGACGACTGAACATCGCCAATCCCCGCTGAGGGTTCCAACTCTGTCACTCGGACTGCTTCGTTTATCTGGCCAAGTCGACCTATCTCCTCATCTTCCTCGGAGTCTTCTTCCGTTTCCATTTCTTCCGGTTCAACCAGAGTTACCTTCCTTTTCCTTGTCTTCTTAGGCCTCTGCTCGCTCATTTCTAGGTTAGCTATTTCAGCCTTCTTCAGATCATTGGCATGAACCCTCCTCGCTCGTCCTGCCACTTGATCCCATATTACATATGATACTGGGCCCGTCTGCTCTACTATCCGGTAGTACGGTTCCCATCTCTGGTCCAGTTTTCCTTCTCTCTGGTGGATTTTATAGTAGACAGGGTCTCCAACCTTCAATTCTACCACCTTTCTTTCAGCATTCACCCTCTCATTTCTTTTCTTCTGGGCCCTCTTTATTCTTCTTCTGGCCTGTACAAATATTTTATGTTGCTGTTCCAGCAACAGCTGATGATGATCTTCTCCCATATACCTTCTTCGGGGCTTCAGTAGGTTATCCACAGGCAGGACCACGTCTCTGCCAAACAACAAAAAGTAAGGAGAAAATCTGGAGGTTTCGTTTATCGTAAACCTCACGGCCGCCAGAGCCTGCGTCGAATACAAGTCCCAATTTCCAGTGTTTTCTCTGACCAGCTTGGCCAATACATCTCCCAAGGTTCTATGAAACCTTTCCACTTTAGCATTTCCTTGGGGGTGATATGGAGATGTTTTTATGTGTTCTACATTCAAACCTGTCAGAACTTCTCTCATGATGCTGTTCACATTCTCCGTGCCATTATCTGTTACCAATTGCACAGGGGCACCATACCTAGGGAAGATTTCACTTATTATCAACCCGGCCACAGTTCTGGCCTTCTTGTCTGGTACTGCAAATGCTTCAGGCCAATTTGTTAGCCAATCGACAAAACTCACTATATAGTTGTTTTCTTGTGCAGTTTCCCCATATGGTCCTGATACATCCATACTCACCTTCTCGAAGGGGAAGTTCGGTACGTCTGTTTCCTCCAAGGGTGCCATTTCCTGCCTTCTGCTCTGCGACTGGCACACTACACAACTCCGAACATAGTTAGTGACTTCTCCATACAGTTTGGGCCAATAGTACTTTCTTCCTATAAGATCACATGTCCTATCAATTCCCATGTGACCCAACCTCTCGTGGCACTGCTCCAATATCTCTGGTCTTAAACTTTTGGGCACATACAACTTGGGCTTGACTTCTTCATCCCTTCCTGAGAGATAATACAGCCTTTCCTCTATTATGGCATACTTGGTGGTCTCCTGCCTTCACCTTCTCTCTCAGAGCAGCTATTTCACTGTCTGCTTGCTCCTTCTCAATTCCTTCTGTCCAGTAGGGATCGGTTATTATCTGGGCGTCCCCTTCTTCGTCCGATTCTAACATAGGGCGATCTTTTAGCTTATTAGAGTTAATTACTCCTATTCTATAGGCTTTGTCATCTACTCCCTGCTCCACCCTTACAGATCTTTCTTCCAGTTGTTTCGGTATTCTTGAGAGTAAATCTGCGCACGTGTTTTCCTTTCCTGCCAAATACTCTATCTTACAGTGGTAGCCACTTAACTTAAGTGCCCACTGTTGAATTTTCTTATTATTTGTCCACTCTGCATGCAATAGGTACTGCAGAGGTTTGTGGTCTGTTTTTATAGTAAAGACCGCACCATTTAAATAGTAGTCCAGTTTTTGGAGAGCATACATGATGGCATATGCTTCCCTCTCTATTACTGGCCACCTCTGTTGTGTCTCTGAGAGCTTATGGGAGAGGAAGTATATCGGTACTTCCTCTGGTATGCCTGGCACTGGTCCTTCCTTATCAGGACACGGCTGGGTAAGTACTGCCCCTACACACTGCTCACTGGCATCCGTGTATAATATCATGGGCCTGCTGAGGTCTGGGTACGTCAGCAGTGGGACGGTTGTCAACTGTTCCTTTAGCGAATCAAATGCTCGTTGACAGTCCTCTGTCCACTTGAACCTAGCGTATTTCTTCGGCAGGGCCACTAGTGGTATGGCAATTCTTGAAAATGCCGGGACGAAGCGTCGGTAGTAGCCTATAGCTCCTATAAAACATCTTACCTGCCCTACTGTCTTAGGCTCCGGCATTTCCCTTATGACCTTTACCTTATCCATGTCGGGTTTAATACCGTCTCCGTTTATGACGAAGCCTAAATACCTAGTCTCTTCCTTCAGAAACTGACACTTTGACAATTTTAATTTTAAGCCGTGTTTCCTTAACCTTCCCAACACTTGTCTTAAATGAAAAAAGTGTTGTTCCACTGTTTCCGAAAATATCAAGATATCGTCCAAGTACGCCATGGCAAAGCTCTCGCATCCTCCTAACACTATTGACATTAGCTGTTGGAAGACTCCCGGGGCATTAGCTAAACCGAATGGCATCACCCTGAACTGAAACAGTCCCAGGTGACACGCAAATGCGGCCTTCTCCTTGTCAGCCTCATCCAGGGCTACCTGCCAATACCCGGACCTCAAGTCCAACGTAGAGAAGTACTTTGCCTTCCCTAATAATGCCAAAATGTCGTCTATCAATGGCAATGGCACCGCCAACGGCTTCGATATAGAATTTAGCTTTCTAAAATCTACACAGAAACGGTGCCCGCCATCTTTCTTACCTACTATTACTATTGGGAAGCTCCAAGGGGAGATCGATCTTTCGATCATCCCAGCTTCCAACATTTCCTCTACTGCCTCTTCTACAATTGGTCTTTTATGTATAGGTGTTCGGTAGGGTTTTAATTTCACAGGGGGGTGGTCTCCGGTGTCGATTTTCATTTCGACTGTGTGGGTCTGACCTAGCTCCTTGTCTGACTGGGCCACCATATCTCGATAGTCCCTTAACAGACCCCCCTCTCTGGTTCTAAATTCATCCGGTGCTAATATATCTTCCTCTAAAATTCCTTCTGTTTGCTCTACTAGCTTCCTTCGTTCCTCCTCGAATCTCACCCGATTCAGAGTTCGTAGGGGAAGTGCTCTTCCTATCTTCTCCCCTCTCTTAACCTTTACAGTCTTTTGGGCCTGGTTCACCATCATTATGGGAACCAACTCGGCTGCCTCCACTACCGTTTCTTTGCACAGGGTTACCCTCGTTATCTTCTAGGCCCTTTCCTTCTACAGGGACCAACTGCAGAGGTCCTCTCCATACCCTTTTTCCTGACATTAACCTACCCTTTCCCGACACTGCGGTCCTAGGAGGTAACTTTACATCTTCTTCCACCACTATGGTTATCTCTTCCTCTGGTGGGCATCCCAATGGCGTTCTCTCGCCGTTCACCACCAACACATTAGGATTAAACTCGATCTGGACCCTCTGGCTCCGGAGCCAATCTTCTCCCAAGATTGCCTCCGTACACAGGTCGGGGGTTACATAAAAATTTTGGATGCTCTTCACCCGCCCAATCCTCACCGGGAACCTCACCATCCCTTTTATCTCCAGGGGGGCTCCATCTGCTTGCGTGACCTCTATGTCCGCTTCCCGTAACCTTCTCTTCCGTTTCACCTGCCTGTATGTTTCCTCTCTCATCAATGACACAGATGCTCCTGTGTCCACTAAAGCCCTCATCTCTACCACCTATCTCCGCCTTACAGGATAGTTCTTTCTCTTGCGTTAGCGAAGAGAACACTTGAGCTTTCTTCTTCCTGGGTCCCCACCCTTGGGCTAACCCAGCCATAGGTGCCGGTAGTAATAAATCACCTTCATTTTTCTCATGAGGTGGAGTTCTGCGCCCCCTGCACCTGGGCGACTCCAGCCGGACCTCTCCCGGTTTCCCTCGGCCGTTTCTAAGGATACAGTTTCTTTTCAGGTGTTCTGGCCTCCTGCAAAACCAGCACCTTCTTGTTGGACAGCTTGCCGCAAAGTGGCCCGCCCGACCAAATGTCCAACATTTTGCTCTTTCCCTTTTAACTGGGTTGGCCTTGTGTCTATTCTCGGGGAACCTGTCCTCTATTCAAGCGGTTCGCCCGTCCACTGGTCCAAGCTTTTATTTTCTTCTTCTTTTAACTGGGCCACCCTCCTCTTAATTCTGGGGTGGCCCGCTGGCTTTTCCCTGGGCCGGTCTCTTGGGCTCAGCCTTCTTTGTTAATATCGGTGGGACACCTTCCTCAGCCCGCACCATTTGGCCAGGTGTCCTTTCTTACCACACCTGGTGCATCTGTCCTGATTGAAGTCTGGGGGCAACCCCCACTTCGTCGGACATTCCGCCGCCCTGTGGTCCTCGTACCCACAGGTCCAGCAGACCAGCCCGTATCGACCCGGCGTGGGCTTATAAAAACCATGCCTGGTCGACCATGCCCTTCTACTGGGGTCCTCCTCCCATAATTCTGCCCGATCCACCTCTTCCTTAACCCTCTGATTCCACGCGGGGGATCTTCCGCCTACCCCCCGTCTTCCAGCCTCCCGACCTGGTATTTGCTTCTTCCCACACCTCTTTACTTTTCCCCACACGCCCTGGCTCTCCCTGGCCAGCTCTATTGCTGCCGACAGTCTCAGCGGTCCCTCCTTCAGCACGTCGTGACGAACACGCTCGTCGCTCAGCGCCTCTACATACAGGTCCGCCAGTTGGGCCTGCATAACTGCATTATCTCTGACCACTTCGGGGAATGCCAACGACGACAGCTTCCCTGATCGGGCCCCCAACTCTCCCGGGGTCTCATCCCGCAGCTGTGTCAGTTTCAAAAGGGCCCTCATGGCCTCTATGGCTGTGCCTTCGTCGGCGAATTCTTTAGTTAACAGTCTTTTTATCCCTTCCCAAGACAAGCGGGGTTGATTCTCCAAGAGCTCCTTCACGAACTCAGATGCTTTTCCCTTTGTGGCATCGTATGCCAAATACAGGGTTTCTTGGTCTGAAACTTGTAGATAATTCGGATCTTCTCAAGGATTGCCAGCCAGTTTTTAAATTCTTTCCCGCTGCCGTCAAATACTGGGACCCTCGGTCCACCTAACAGCTTTCTTAAATCAACTGACAACCCCTGTCTTACTTCCTCTTCACCCGCCACTGCTCTATCTGAATCATAGTCTGACATATATACAGAGAAAGACAATCTATGCAGCAACAATCGAGGTTGGGAAATAAAATAAGGTGTCCTACCTTACAGACGATTCTGTTCTTGTTCTTTTCGGTCCCGGGTCGTTCTGAGTCCTGTTTGAATTTTCAGCAACGGCGGTCGATCGATGTGATGTGATGTGGTTGTCTCAGGGTTGAAATCCTGGTCACGGCACCATATGTGACGGAGAACTTGGTCCAGGGTCGAAACCTTTGGTTACGGCGCCAACTGTGACGTCGCTCCTCCTGGTCGCTCTTCGCTGTTCCAAGCGTGCCGTTCCAACCCCTTGGTTAGATGATTACCAGCCTCGCCTTTCTCAACCCGCTTCCAACACCTGGTTACTAGGGTAACTGTACTGATCTCCGGTCTGTCTACCCACGTTGTGATTAGATCTTAGACAGACGGATCAAACAGGATTGGGGCCGTATGCAAGTTGAGTCCGACGGGGGTGGCAAAACACAAGTAAAAGAAAAAACTCACGAGACAAAAATTACTGATAAAAAGGGTAACAACCTTTTATGTCTAATGTTTGTTACATAAAAATTATTCTTACTTCCCGACCCGCTTTGTGGACTGTGGCACCAAGCTCCTATCATACAACTTAAAGACTTCGAATTGTCTACTCTTCAGAATTGTGTATGTCGGAGTGTGGTCTAGATCGACACCGGGGCTAATCTCTACCAGTCGTTCACAGCTGATTCTTCTCTTCGGCTTGAGTTGGACGTATTTCTTCACTTCGATTTGGTTTGGTCGAATTTCTGTTCTTGGGCTTGGTTTGATTTCAACTTCTTCTTCTTCCGTCCTGCATCTCTTTTCTGTCGACTGAGGTTGAACTGATTTACTTGTCTGGCCTGCAACTTTACTGCCTGTCTGGCCTGCAACTCTTCTCTCTGCCTTCTGAGGTGATCTGAGCTCTCTGTCGTCTGAGCTGATCTGAGCTCTCTGTCGTCTGAGGTGATCTGAGCTCTCTGTCGTCTGAGATGGTCTGAGCTCTCTGTCGTCTGAGATGGTCTGAGCTCTCTGTCCTCTGAGGTGGTCTGAGCTCTCTGTCGTCTGAGGTGGACCCTTCTCGCTGCCGTCCGGGGCTGAACTCAACTGCAACTCTCTGTCGTCCGAGGTGATCTCTTCTCGCTGCCGTCCGGGGCTGAACTCAACTGCAACTCTCTGTCGTCCGAGGTGATCTCTTCTCGCTGCCGTCCGGGGCTGAACTCAACTGCAACTCTCTGTCGTCCGAGGTGATCTCTTCTCGCTGCCGTCCGGGGCTGAACTCAACTGCAACTCTCTGTCGTCCGAGGTGATCTCTTCTCGCTGCCGTCCGGGGCTGAACTCAACTGCAACTCTCTGTCGTCCGAGGTGATCTCTTCTCGCTGCCGTCCGGGACTGAACTGATTTTTGTCGATTGGGGTTCTGCTTTTATTGACGCCGCAAACAAACTGGGGTGGGTCTGTCGGCGTCAGGGTTTTCTCGATAATTCCAAAAGTCGCACTACTTCTGATTTCCCATTATCGCTCTTATTTTCACCCCTACTTTCTCACAGTGCCTCTGATGCGGAGGCGCATACCCATCTCTCCCGGTCTCTCGTATGTCAGGTGACCGTTTTCGACCAATGGGTCTTGATCGAGCGTCCTTTCTCCTCTTCTCGCATATCACGTGACCGCTTTCGGCCAATGAGATTCTGGTTGGGCGTGTGACGTCTCCAATCGGGCCTGGCTTATCCCGGCTTTTGTTCTGGGAAATAGACACCTTGCTAAAAAAACAAAATCTAATTTGACCTTTTTCGCACGTACGAAAAATGACAATATCGGCCTTTCTCACCTTCCTGGTCTTTGTCAAAACAGCCTGCGCTAATTAGATGTGACTTCAGGAAGAATATTGGCGCTATCTGTGAGCCGAGACAATCGTTTTTCACCTCTTTGTTTTGTGCTCAGACCTGATAGTCAAAAATCTTAATTATCTGAATTGAAAATGTCTTCACTTCATCATCGTGGGAGTTCTGATTTTTAACAGGTCAGAATCTGTATACAAGTCCAGCGGTCACCTCCTCATCCCAAAAAGACACCCTTCCCCGATTAATAATTCGTTTCCCATTGTTCAAAAAAAAAAAATCCCATTTCTCCAAATTGATAATGAGTCTCCTACAAAAAAGTAGGCCAGATGCTTTGACCGACATTTTTATCAATCGTACATATGTTCATACACTTTTACCAAGTCTGTTTTCTTTCTTTCTTTTAATTACCTTTAATTCTACTCTCCCAAAAAAAACAATTTCCATTGTCTCTTTGAATTTGGTCAGGCGCGCCGACCTCGATACCTCTTGACACCTGTTTTCGCTAATGACCGGCCTTTTGCATTTTTTCTTTTCTTTCTCTTTTCTTTTTCTTTCTATTTTTCTTTTTCTTTTTTTTTTTTTTTTTTTTCTCTTAGGATCGACTAAGTACAAGTAGAGAATTATTCTCGTCTAAAAAACTAACAACTGGTTAATAAACCGAATAAGAAAAATGAAATCATATTTCTATGAATATTTCTTTTTTTCTAATAATGCAGGGTGCCACATATATTTTATTATAAACACACGTCAAAAATATTATATACCATTAGCAAACTTTATTGAATCCATCTTCAGAGAACCTAATATATGTTTAATTGAACCAAATTCAGTGTACGTAAAAATGTTCCCAGATCAACATGCGAAAAACCAAGAAACCTAATGTCGACTAGACATACGGATGAACAGACTCACTTGCGAATACACATTATCATCAGAATCCCAGAGACAAAATAAAATTTATGTTACACTTGCTGTTATAAAGATTGTTTACGGTTTTTAAGTTAGGCTTGGGATCCGTTAATTACTTGGAAATTCAAAAGAACGCGTTGTCTGTTTTTGATTCTGGAACGCCATAAATTATAGTAACATTCATTTAACAAGTCTAATGCACGTGAGAGCTAAATGACTAATTAAAGTAAAAAAAAAAAATCTTTCGTCTTTTTCTCACAATCTCATTCTTTGCTGAAGCTTTAATAAAAGTGAAATAAGTTAGATAGATTAACGCTTACTATCTGTTCTTTAACACACAAATGAAACCCAAACGTCGCCCCGTGGTCAACTCCCAGTCGCGGCGCGAAACTCCGTTTCTCCTACTGACGCTTTGTGGCTGACTCTTTGTCTCCACCAACAGCCTGTGTCCCGGTCGATCCGTGGTCGTCGATACTCGGCGAAATCCCCTGGTCAGTATACGAATATGGAACACTGGCCCGTCCAGGGTCTAATACTGGTCGTCGATGTTCAGTATCGTACCGGTTCAATACCATCTCTATCGTTCCCAGCTCACTTGCAACGTCTATTTACGGGATTAACTGCTTCGATCTCAAATCTAACTTACCCATGCTGTTACTTTGATCCTAGGTAGACGAGATCAATCAGGCATCGGGCAGCAGCGTAGGCTGAGTCAGGAGTGAAGGTGGTATCGCACAAGCGCAAAGGAAAAAAATAAATGTGTTTCAAGCACGCCAAGAATAACAAATTAAGTTTATCCTTCTATTATATACAGGAGTGCGTTTTTCTCCTAGCGCATTTTCTATGAAATGTGAGACTTCTACATTTCAAGCAAGTTTTGGTATCTTAAGTCAACTGACTTAGTTCTTAGGTGCTGGCATGGCTTCAGTCGTCAGTATAAACTTGATGTTGGAAGGATGGGCGAAATCGGAGGTTGTAGAATCTCTCGGTCACCATCTGCGAGGCAACACTCTGGTTCCCGCTATTCGAACTGACTCGACTCTCTCTCTCTCTCTCTCTGACTGTCTCGACTCAGAACTCTAACTGACTAACTGCGCGAGGACGTTCGTTTATATGGTTACTGGCCAAAACCCGGTGCGGGGCCAGACGCGGCCTGGGGTTCTCGGTAAATCTCGAATCCTAACAAGAAATCTCTTTGCTGCCAGGAAAATTGATTACTTCCCATTTTTGGAAAATTAATCACTTTGCCTTTCGGGGGTGGGGGTCTCCCTCGTCCGTGAGGAAAGGTCGGAGGGTAGCTTTCCTCCTAGACTCTTCCTCTCTCACATTGATATCTCATACCAATCCTTTCAGTGGGCGTTAATAACTTCTCCGTTCTTCTCATCATTGCTACCACTCGACCAATGGCATCCCGGCCGTGCGGGTGTGGCTAAGCTGGCCTCCTTAAAATTATAATCCAGAATTTTTGTTTAAAAACATTTTTTTTTTCCCCATCGGCCAAAATTTTTACGAATTCCACGTTGCCACTTAAATTTCTATCATATCTTTTGGCCACCCAGAATTTACTTAGCCAGCACTCTCTACCGACTCCATAAATCACTGTCAAAGTTTGCGATCTGGTCCCTTCGTGAAGTTAAATTTGTAATGGAATCCTTGGATTGTTGAGAAATTAAATTCTTTTATCTCGCCAACTCTTCGATCTATTTTCTGTCTCATGCCAAAATGTTACAAACGACATATTGCTATTCAACATTTCAGCGTCTGAAGTGACACGTTGATAAGGTAAATAATAACAATCCTCCTACCTATGTCGAGACAATGGCAAAATTTTATAATTGCCACATTGCTTTTCCTCTCTGGTGGCCAAGAAAAAAACAAAAACAAAAAACGATATCTTGGAAAGATAATTAACAATGATTCTCCCTGCCTGTATCGGCGATCGTGTCAAGTCGAAATTTTTATGACAACCAAGGCCTGGCCGATATCTTAATATTTGCCTTTATTTCCATCTCCCTCGGCAAGACATTAATCAACCTGACTAAACCTCACATATGGATTTTCCAACGGGTTTACCGTCTTTTGTTAAAAGTATATTTTTCGTAAATAAAATAAAATCTTTTTTTTTTTTAACATCGATCAGTCCATCTTTCAGGATAGCTCTTTTTTGCCTTAATTATTTCCCATTTTAATATCTATGGTTAATTAGTTAGCCAATTATCATAGCTAAATACTGTCAAACACACACACACACACACACACACACACACAAGATGTGCTATATTTATGGTATAAAGTACGCAATACCAGAGATAGAGCGTATGTAAATATAAATATAAAAGTGAACATTGAAGTTAACACTCAGAGGAGACAGGCTGTTTCTTGCTGGACGTAATCGTCAGACCGCGAATACAGGATATTTCCTCGGCTATATATATATATATATATATATATATATATATATATATGGGTCAGTGGTACATTGAGGGAAATTGCTCACAATGCACCAAGATTGCGTCCAGTATGAAACAGCCTGTCGCCTCTGTGTTCTGACTTCAAAGTTCATTATATATATATATATATATATATATATATATATATATATATATATATATATATATATATATATTATAAATCATTAAAACAAATAATGCGATTGAAATTTATACGATGTTAAGGCTCCTCTGATTCATTTGAGAAAGATTATAACATTGATATATAATAATAAAACAACAACAACGACAACAATAATAATAATAATAATAATTTATGTCATTCAATGTCAGGACCCCTTAGGAAGATCATTTTCGGAGCGAATCAATGTCCCAATGATTAATCTTTTTATTTTCATTGAAGTTGCTGCTGACGAAAAGTTCTGGAGCTTAATACAATCCCGAGCTTACGAGACGCAATTATTAAAACATTCTAACAATTGTCGCCATTTTTAATGACACGACTACTCTACAATAAATTATTAATAAATGAAAACAATCCTTAGACGATTAACTCCATGAATAAGCTATGTAAATGTACATCATTTTTATGCGCGTCTTACTGCCATTATCATTGTTAGAGGAGAAATGATTAAAAAAGTCCCTGCGCGATAGTAAGTGTTAAGAAGGGGAAATAATTTTACTGGAGTTAAATGTAAATATAAATATGCATTTACATTTTCCGTTGACATTAAATTCCAACATTTTTTATTTCTGTTAAACATTTTGTAAAACTTTAAACCTTCTAGCGTAATGTACATTTAGATACAAAATATCCTTGCCTAAATATTGAGAAGGCAGCTCATTCTCTCCCTATATTCGAACAATAAACGCGGGTGTAGTTATAGACTTCTCTAAGTACTCACGCGTATTTTTCTAGTTATAACTTTCAAAATAAAGCCTGTTCTAAAGCAGAAAATCAGGCGCAGTTATAAACTGTAAACCTAGATTGGAATACACCACCGCCTTTAGAAAATATCTTCTAGAAATTAAGTGAAGTATTAAGAGAGGAATATTGTTAGAAACAAATAAAAAAAATCTGGATTTCTACGTAATGTGAAATCTATATGGGAGTGCAAACCTCATAGATTCCCAGACGCACATGTGAGCAACGAGGAAGTTTTAAGGAGAATATGAACCATAAGAAAATTGATATTTACAATAAAAATTAGTGAGCTGAAATTTATGGAAGACAAATGAGAAAACTTGTATCAACAATTTAACACTCATGACATTCTGAAGACAACAGATTCACGCTGAAACACTGAGCAAATTATTTGAGAAGTGATTGCAGAATCAGGACAAAGAAATATGGTAAACGTCACACCTTTGCTAGAGCAAAAATAAAATCTTAGAAATTTTGTTGAGCCAGTTTAACCTGTGTTTTGATATGACATTTCCTTTAATATACTAATGTTCACCTAATAACCTTAACCTAATAACCCTAACACTAACCTGCGTTCTGATATGGCATTTTGTTCAATATACTAATGCTCACCTAATAACAATAACCTAATAACCCTAATCAAAACCTGCGTTCTGATAAGACGTTTTGTTCAATATACTAATGCTCACCTAATAACACTAACCTAATAACCCTAATCAAAACCTGCGTTCTGATAAGACGTTTTGTTCAATATACTAATGCTCACCTAATAACACTAACCTAATAACCCTAATCAAAACCTGCGTTCTGATGTCATTTTGTTCAATATACTAATGTTCACCTAATAACACTAACCTAATAACCCTAATCAAAACCTGCGTTCTGATATGAAATTTTGTTCAGTATACTAATGTTCAAATAATAAACCTAACTTAATAACCCTAACCTTATGAACCTAACCTTAACCTGCGTTCTGATATGACATTTTCTTTAATATATTAATGTTCAAATAATAACCCTAACCTAATAACATTAACACTAACTTGCGTTCTGATATGGCATTTTGTTTAATATACTAATGTTCACCTAATACGATGGTCAAGATTCACCCAGGGATATATATCGATTGAATCGAATCTTTATGAAAATATGGTAGTAGAATCGCTCATGCATGATACAGTTCCACGGTGTAACGCTTCTCGGCGTGAGGCATTCCAAGTAGAGCATCCTATTCACCAATAGAATATGGAAATAAAGAGGCTGATTCAACACTGTGGATGTATCAGTGCCGGCCGTAGCAGTAAAAGGCTGAAGTCGTAGCACTAGAGGAAGAAGTTTTATGGACCTTTGGAAATAACGATATAACATGTGGCTGAAGAGTAGATAATAAGTAATCAACCCCAATGCCTCGTAAACTACGTTGAACCAATCTAAACTAGAAAGTGTGTGGATCCAACATAGTTATGGCAACAATATTGCAATTTTGATCTGACCAGACACTTTTAAAAATAAATAATAGTAGAATAATTTGGGTAATAAATTAAATTATATTATAACCTGTTTTCTCTAGTGTATTTCCATCTGGAGTGACAGCTCCATTTTTGAGCAACGATAAAAACTAAAAAGGTTAATATTTTAACATTTATATTAATTATTTTTCGGCAGACTGTCAAGTTCTATTTAAATAATTAGAGGAATCTCCTAAGTAACGTACGCTTTTTATGGCGTTTGAGTTTATGCACCGCTAAACTCAATGTATTACCTTCTAAATTAACGCTATGGTGTTGTTTATTTTCCATAGAATTGAGTGCTTATTTTATAGACAGCTAAACGAGTATAAGTGGTTTCAATATGGCAGCACTCATTTTCACATGTCTTTCACATACACTGAACAATTTTAAAACAATATAAAATCATGATTACATATAATCAGGTCCTCACAACACAAGAAATGGAGGTAGGAATTTGGGTATGTCCAAACATTGCTGACAGGAAGTTGCGGTAACAATAAGTCAAGTGAGAAGTAAAGGAAATATTGCACAATAATCTTGGGCAAATATTTGCAAAACGTTCAGGTGTTATTATTGGATAGCTGTCAGATCTGAGCTAAAAACATAGAGAGACGTTGCGTTATTTGGTACTAGGGATATTTAGTTGTCTACTCGATCGACATATAATAATATTATTGATTGAACTCAACCCTTTTTGACTATCGAAATAGCCCAATTATTTGTAGGGTATGTATTCATATATATATATATATATATATATATATATATATATATATATATATATGTGTGTGTGTGTGTGTGTGTGTGTGTGTGTGTGTGTGTGAAGGAAAAGGTATTTCAACGTTTCATCCTATGATGGCTATTATCAAGGAGATGTAAGGATTTTATTTCACAAGTATTTATAGACAAATTCAAAAATGTTAGTTTTTGAATTTTTTCTTAAATTTAAGAGACGTTCATAAATATTCATGAGTTTAACTGAAAAGTCGAAGAAAAGTATGAAGGATGTTAAGAGACGTAAGTTATTACATTACTTATATTTTAATAATAATAATAATAATAACTATGTGTATATATTACTTTGGTTAACAAGAAACTGCGGCACCTTCATTGATGAATTTCATCTTAGCATCAAGTAATTGATTGGACAACTGAAAAGGTTCATTATAAAAATAAATAGACGCAATACATGTATATTATGCAATAAAACATATTTGAATGAATATATGCTTGTAACTATATATATATATATATATATATATATATATATATATATATATATATATATATATATATATATATATATACACTCACAATAATATTATCTTTAGCATAATGTGTATTTCCCTGCCTAATGAGGCCATAAGTGCCTATGAATCAATGTACGCGTCAAGTTCTGTTGGCGGTTATTTTACTATTCAATCTGATGTACCTGCCTATTTTACGTAATCTGACCTATCAATACTGCTTCTGGAAGGCACTCACACATAATTTACAAACTATTGAGTCGTTGCTACGTCAATAGAACGTTACGTTCTAGCCGCGCATATGTTGGTCGACAATATGTGCAGGTAGCGTAGGGTTTATCGCAGTGGGAATTGAATTCACCGAAACCCAGTTCAAATTCTGGCCTAGTTTGTGACGAAAGGCTGTTGTGGAAAGGCATGAAACCATTCTATTAATCCCCGGTGGCATCTTGTTTAAGAGTATGATTACTCAGAATTAAAAGCACTGGTGATACGAACGCATAACATCGTATATTTTTCAAATTATAATAGAATTTTAGAATTATTAAAGAAAAGAAATATATGCGAAGAATCATGATCCCCTACGTCTGAACGACACGGGGCATTAATAATTATAAATGTAAATAGAGTGGGAAATGGACGGAGATACCTGTGGCCTCAAAACTGATATTTAACAAACCGAAAAACGTCTCATTTAAACTAGATTTGATTAAGCGTTTCGTCTTTCTAAGCTTCATTAGAACCAAAAGTGAAAGAAAGAAATATCCATGTGTGTGTTAGAGTGTATTTGTATGTATGCTTAAATAATAGATTATTAGTCATTTCTGAGATCGGATTAAGTCTGTAATGGCGAAACGTATAATCATATCTAGTTTCAATGGAACGATTTTCCATTCGTCAAATTTTGCCGTGAGTTTATATTCAATTTTATACTCATATTGTCGACACGGAAAGCACATGGAGAGATCAAAAAACATAGAAATCTTTTACTTTTAACGCAGTCGGAAGAATTGTATAAGGATTTACATTAGATTCCTTTCAGAAAATGCAATATGAATCTTTTGCTTTCGAGCAATTCTGAAAATAAGATGAGGATTTACCTTAAAATCAGTACAGAAACGCTGAGAGAATATATTAATAACTTTCGGCATTTACTAAGAATTATGAAGAAAAGAGTCAGAATAAATATTGTCTGCTTTATAAACGTTATTTACTTTCATACATTTCTTTCATCACAAGAAATGACATATTAGCTAATAATGTACTAATAATCTATTATTCAAGCATGCATACAAATACACACATATTGAATTCTTTCAATTTTGATTCTGATGAAGGTTAGAAAACCGAAACGCCTAATCAAATCTATTTTTATATATATATATATATATATATATATATATATATATATATATATTTATTGCAGTGTTATGCATATATATATATATATATATATATATATATATATATATATAAGTCTCAAACACTAATTTCCATTGTTATAATTTATTACATTGAAATCATAGTCGGTTGAATTCATCAGACCTACGAATTCAAAACGAAATTGAAAAAAAAATAAATTCCGATATATTTTTGAATTTGGAGGTCTGATGAATTGGATCGTGATTGCGATTCCAATGTAATAAATTATAACCATGGAATATTAGTGTTTAAGCCTTTTTATTACATTCTTGCTCAGTCTTGGACATTCAACTCTACCTGGATTCTGTCCTCTTAGAAATATATATATATATATATATATATATATATATATATACTTTCAAAATCTACCATGATTCTAACTCTAGGAGTCATAACATAATTTACCTCCTACAATGCACACTATGCCAAAAACAATATGGAGGAAAATCTGAATGGCCCTTTCACTACAGAATTAATAATTATCGCAATCGAATTAAGTCGACTCCCCATGAAAAATTATTACCTGTAAAATAACATTTCCGCCTGGAAAGACACGATTTAAAAACCCATGCCAAGTTCAGAGCAGATAACATTAGAAAGATTTTAGAGTCCCATGAAAATAAGTGGATTCAACGTCTAAATACACAATATCCAGCCGGGATAAACCATAAATTTAACAATAGTGATAGTACTAATATATGACTCAACAAATCAAAACTTACTCACATTTCTCACCCACACAAGACAGATATGCTTACGAAGGTGTGGAGGCCTCACACTTATACACACACCCACACGAATATACACACTTACACACATCATACTCACTCACTCCCTAAGAACCAAATAACACTCACACAAACACTAAACAGAGACACATCCCCTCTCCACGACCAATAAAACTCTCAAACTGACCACGGGAATTCAGAGAAGCATAGATCCATCCAGCACTTATCTCAAATAACAACTTAAAAGAGACTGTTTGACCAACACAAGGAATGTTAAAAGATTCATGTTAAAAAGATAAAAAATAAAAAAAAAACAAATGAAAACTACAGACAAAAGTTCATTTTCTCCAGCAAGACATTCATTTCTGTAGTTTACTGCTACCAGCAAGCAGAAATATTTCTCCTCCCGATGATGGCCATTTTGGGGAAAACTAGTCGAGGAATCTGAATGAAATAATAATTAAAAAAAAAAAAAACGAAAGAATATTAATCTACAACCTAGTGTGTCTGAAGATTTTATTTTTTTAATATTTTTTATTGTTCAAAAAAGAATATATATATATATATATATATATATATATATATATGTATTGAACACTAATATTATATATATATGTGTGTGTGTGTGTGTTCCTTTCTGTGTGTGTTTATTCTGAAAGACATGCAAATATTAAATTACTTTAGAACCTATTTTCATATTTCCAGAAAATTAATGGACAGACTATATGATTGAATGTTACAAGCAACAGTGATTGTTTAAATTTTCAGTCTGCGACAGTTTTCATTATCGATCATTTAACGTAACCATAAATAGCATGAAATAATCTTATTCTATAATATATGAAGCACTTTCTAAAGTTTATGCTAGCAAGTAGAACCATATGGGGAAAAATATTTCGAATAGCCGCGAGGAATTATCAAAATTATCTGAGATAAAAGCTAGGTTCTAAAGATAGAATTGAAGCGAAAGTAAGCCGATCACAAATGAAATTGTTATTTCTCATATAATCTTATTATAGTTTTTGATAAAAATGTACAATGTCAAAATTATAACCAAACCATTTTGATTATAAGTCTTGTAGTTCAAATAGTAATTAAATTTCAGAACATCATGTAGAGCAAATTGATTTGGTCGAAAAGATTCCCCTGTTCGTAGACGTGAATTATTCTTCAGCTTAAATCTTGAAAAAGCTGGGAGAAAAATGCTTGATTACACGGCTAGGAAAATTTAATGAGAAAGAAAGTGTACTTTTCTGAAGAAGCGCTAAGCAGAATATCTTTGACATTTGTGAAGAAGGTTCTTTTGATTTTCCTAAAAGAAATCGATACATTCCATACAATTGATGTTCAATCACACACACTGGCTCATACACACACACACAAACACACACACACACACACACATATATATATATATATATATATATATATATATATATATATATACACACACGCACACGCAGACGCACGCGCGCAAACACACACACACACACACACACACACACACACACACACACACACATATATATATTTCTTATTACTGTAGAGGTATTTTTATCTACCGGCCTAGATCGATATCTAATACTAAAGAAAAACTATATTTCATAGGACGTCTCAGTCCTATTGTTAGAAAAACGCTTGTTATAATTACACAGTTTTAGAAAACATAAAAACGGGGATAGTAACTCAGACGCGTGTACCTATTAAATAACCTTTAGACTAATATTATATAATGTCGGATTAAAACAACTAATATATATATATATATATATATATATATATATATATATATATATATATACACTGCTACATTAGAACATGCAAATAACCACTATAAGACTGAATATTTTGTTTCAAAGTTAAAATCAAACGTTTTTTAATGTGGGTAACAATAATAGTGCTAAACGTCTTTATTCAAAATTGCTATTAATGTGAAATACTACTTCTCTTTCTGTTTTGGGAAAATTTTTCATAAAATGTAAAAAAGAATTTATATAAAGAAAAAGGAAAGACAATAAGAATTCAATTAAAGAAGGAAAGAGGAAAGAAAATAGTAAGAAAAAAAAATCGAAAAAAAAGTCTAGAGAAACCGTAGGAAATTAACCCTACGACCAAGAGAAACGACAAAAAAGGAAGGCAAGAAAAATAGAGAAGTAAATTAAAAATTACCTAGATACATTAGAAGAGGAAAGTTAATAAGATAAGAAATAGAAAGATAAGAAATAGAAAGATAAGAAATAGAAAGATAAGAAATAGAAAGATGTTGATACGAATTAAACGAATGAAATTCTGTTGAATCAGGGAATTCACAGTTGAACAGAAACGAAGCGTGAATGGAAAAAAGAAAACTTTTAGAAGCAATAAAATACATAAAAAACAAAATTTTACAATATAAATTACAATACATAATAAATTTGAAGGTTTTATATTATTTTATTAATTCTAAATTATTATTAAAACAGCCACAGAAAATAATTAATAAAATAAAAAAATAAAATAAAATAAAAAAAAAAATAATAAAAAAATTAAAATATAAAATTAATATTAAAATTAAAATATATATATATATATATATATATATATATATATATATACATACATACATACATACATATATATATATATATATATATATATATATATATATATATATATATATATATAATATTAGTGGAAAATATAGATACATATGCAAAATATATAAATACCATACATGTATATTTTTAGAAAAAAATCCAAGAGGAAGAATCCAGGTAGAACTCAATGTCTAGGACAGAGTAAGGATATAATAAAAAGGCTTAAAACACTAATATTCTAAATAAATTATGACCATGGAATATTAGTGTTTAAGCCTTTTATTATATATATATATATATATATATATATATATATATATATATATATATAATTTGTACTTCTGTTTGTATGTCTGTTTGCTTTTGTTTTATAGGCTCTTCAGCATTTGGACATTATAATATGAAACGGTATATGGCTTCCTTTGATCCATGGGAAGGTTTTAGACTACGTATGTCACATATACTAAGAAAGATTGTGCCAAATTTGAAACTCAAATAAAGATTTTATTTGCAAAATAACCAGAGATTTGATCAGAGCGTGTCCCAGTACTGTGTAAAATCAAACACAAACTCCATATTTGTCGTAATTTGTTTGCGCCATTTTTATAAACCACACTTCTTTGGGATTTCTTCATTGAATCAGAGACAGAATACTTTAGAAGGCTCCAAAAACAGCTAAGATCTGAAGCGTGTGTTCACTTGAATCAATAATGATGATGCTGGAATTAGGCCAACTTTCTATCTTTCCAACCAGATTTATGGAAAGCAAACGATAAGAAAAGAACTCGAGATGCAATGACCAAACAGATTTATTCAAAAACTTCACCTGCAAACTAAAATCGAAAGAAATTCAAAACGAACAGTCACATTTTCATAGACAATATCCTATATCCAAAAGTTATATAGTTAAAGCTGAAAAGTTATCAAAATGATAGATTTACTCACAAAAATATGGCATGGTCCAGTTAGATGTCATATGCACACTATAGAAGGGCAAAAATTTGGGCTACCTAATGCTCTCATTTTTAATGTAGTTCATGTAGTAATTTCATTCCAATCAAATTGATAACATAATATCTACTGAATGATCAAATCCAACTGAAAACAGATCACTCTATGAAATGGTGAAAGCACTGATGGACCATAGTCCATGTTCTATGTGGCGCAATGAAAAGAAATTCTCCCTCTAAGAATGACGACATATGTTCTAAGAGATATCGCAGAGGTTCTTTGCAAGAGATAGACTGGTGAAGATGGATAGACATCATTCAGAAAAAGAACAAAACCTGAAATTGTTGGATTTCAGGTTATGGTCGGCAACCAAGTTGAAGTTGATAATAAGTGGATTGTCTCTTACTCTCCATTCTTTCTGAAAAAAATTGCTGCTCACATCAACACTGAATTTTGCAATTCTGTGAAATCCATCAAGTATGGATGCACATATGTAAACAAAGGATCAGATGCTGCTATGTTTGATCTCCATCACCAGAATAATTTAGATGAAATCATTAATTGCCATAAAGGTCGATACACCAGTAGTAATGGATCTTTCTGGAGGATATTCAGTTTCCCCTTTCGTGAAAAGTATCCAGCAGTCCAACAATTATTATTAGATCTCGAAAAAAGGTCCAAAATTTAAATTTGAATTAGCTTCATATTCAGCACAGACAATGAGTCCACAAGAAACAACCATGACACGTTTCTTCAAACTCTGTTCAAATGATCCATTTGCCAGAATATTATATTACCAACAGTTTTCATCATATCACACGCGGAATAAATCAAGTAAGAATTGGACCAGACGAAAAAGACGATATCCAGTTGAAGGCAATCCAGATATCAGTTTGGATAGCTGTTGTAACCGAGGAATGGTTACTGTATAGAATAATCAAACGAAAGTTGGTAATGAACGAAAAGAACAAAACAGCGGCCAATGTAAATGTTGAATTGCAAACGTACAGAATTCTACAGACAGTCACACGTGCAGGTAAACAATTATGAACACGGTATCTAACAGAAACTTCATATAATCCAAGACAGATTAATATGTTCAAAATCATATTATATTTCTCAATATTGACCAAAAATTGGCATATTTGTTGTGGTAAACCCTCTTACAGTATAATGAACTCTTCCTCCTCTCATAAATACAAACTGCGAGAGTCGGATGAGGAGAGGGTGGAGTGGAGTGGAATAGTAGACGCAGTGCTAATATACTTATTACTAACACTACTGCTTTGTAGATATCTTCAATATACTTTTTCAACCGACCTTCGTCTTCCGTGTCTTTCTTTCTGGCCCCTAAACAGGCCACAACAATATTACACCATCACCTAAATAGTCAGATACCAGAAAACTGCTCTAGATAGAATAAAAACTTTTAAACAACTTTGATTCTAGGAAAACTGAGAAAATAATTCAGAATAACCCTTGTAGTATCATCTGGACTTGATTCCACATTACTACGAGTGGATAGAACTGCTTATGCTGTATTCAAATTTACACATGACCTTTATACGAATAAAAAACAGTCCGGAATATTAGCAAAACTTCTGAGAAGGAAAAAGTCATGAGTCAATGTTACTTGATTGTCTTTTTGTTAATTTGTTATGATGCATAATATAGCTTTGGAGGCTTTTCACTAAACGCTAAGAGAGTCTTTGATGGAGGACTCACCTTAGCTTTGTCAGAGAATTTCAAGCAAATCCTTCCAACCAAGTTTGTGACAACTTGACTCAGTGGGGGGGGAGGGGTATTAATGTAAATCTCAGGATGGCCTGTGACTTGTGATTCAAATTATTTTATAAAGTCTTTCTGTTGTTTCATCCTTAACCATTGCATGTCTACCGGAATATTTTCTTTTTTATTCATATCTAAAAGGAACAAAAGCTTGTGAGATTCGAGCATGCCTGAAATCTTCTATACTTCGGCAACATACCAAAACCATAAATATGTAAACAAATATTAGAGCTCTTCGAATGTCTGAAGAATTTAAATAAAAAAAAAACGTGTCTTCCTCGAGGGGCTGGGGTAGTGGATACAATAATGCACAGCCTATTTAATTATGTAGTTTTGCATATATTAACCGCAAGTTTCCTATAGATGAATAATTAACTTAAATCAAATTTACACTATATATAATGTAAGCTAAAATTCCCACAAATTTGTTTAATTGTAAAATCTATCTTAAAATGTAAGGAAAATTATCCAATGATCTTCAAAGTAGAACCATATTCTAAAACATTGTCGTGTAGCTTTTGTTCGCAAATATGACTCTCGCTCACTTCCCGTACATAGCTGTTAGCTTCGAAGGTTCTTTTATTTATATTTTAGACAACACTACATGTAGCACATCTCATCCAAATTCTGCCGGTTCACCAATGGGAGATCATAGGCGGCGTCGCTCTGGTTCAAGGCAAAATTATTTCAATTGGTTAATTACTCACATATTGCATCGATTGCGACTGTTAATGGGTTCAACTTAGAACAGTATTTACGTGAATAAAATGTCTGATTTCTGCGGAAAGATTTCGCTATAATCAATAGACTTCCGATCCCACCATAATCAAACCATCCCTTTTTTTTTCGGTTGCCTCTCGGCTTTTGGAATGGTGCACTGTGATTAATTTCGTTTTCTCCGGGACCTTTTCCGCTTTACATTATAAGAAAAATCCATTACTTTTCGTCTGGAATCCTACGTTTCAGTAATGGATCGATTTTTTTTGGCGTTTGAACAGGAAATTGAAAATAGAAACGCATCCAATATTTTTCACGTTAAATCATGAGGCATCCAAATGTACCGATTCACGTGTATATCCGTATTGAAATGCTCTATAACGGCCATATGAAATATGTGAAATATCTCTGGGATGTCTTGTGACGCGGGGACTTTCTTTCCGGAATCTCCCTAGAGGATTGGGAGATGAGGAGAAGGGTTGTTTTTAACATTTAATTATAAATGCTGTTGTTGTAGTATCTGTTCTGTACCGGAGGCCTTCTCTCCTTGCTTGCGTCCCCCACCACACAGTTGCGTAATATAACGATGGTATAACCGGCTATGACTAGTTTAGACAAGATTTGACCAGTTTAGACAAGATATGACCAGCTAAGACCAGCTTAGACAAGCTAAGACCAGCTTAGAACAACAGCCCGAGTGGAAACACTCGGGTCCTTACTGTAAAAACCGAGTTTGTGTAACAACTTGACTCAGGGTGTTAATTTCAATCACGGGATGGCCTGTGACGTGTGATTTTAAGTTATTTAACACAACCTTTCTGTTGTTTCATCATCAAACATTGCATGTCTACCGGCATATTTTCTTTTTTATTCATATCTAAGTTTTCACATCGGAACCTAAAACTGATTTATTGTACATATTATGATCTAGTGCAGAGCCCTTAAACATTTGTTGTATTCATTAACCTCATAATCGAATGGATAGACCCCACCATTCTCTCTATATATGGCGCAAGTATAATTCTAGACAGTTTTTTTTTAATATAATCGATCCGACAACCTGTGTTTTTTTTTTGTTTTTTTTTTTATATTTTATTCCAATATCATTCAATTTTCTAGTGAGGTGTACTTCGAAAAAACAAATCCTTATAAACTCTCCAAATTCCATAATTTGTTCGTTTTTTTTGTTAAATAATGTTTGCAGTATAGTAGACAAATTTATGGGGATGGGGAGGACGCTAGAGTTCAAATGAATATAATGTGGCATTATGTGTAAATCTTACAGTGAGTTAGATCACATCGGAAATTATTATTATTGTTGTTGTTGTTGTTGGGTTGACCCAAGCCTTTTGAGTGAAATTGTGTAGACAGAACACTTGGGGGTCTCGATAGCTTGTTAGCACGAAGTCACAAGTCACCGTGGCCGAGGGAGAGCATTTCCCAGAAACTATAACTAAGGTCTTCTCAGCATAGTTGCCGTATAAACCACAAATGAGCTCCGTGGATGTTGAATAAACACAAATTCGCCTGAGCAAGTGTCTGCAATAGGGGTTTGCTAGCCACTCTAGCAGACGGGTATCCTCGAATACGAGTGGCCAGCTCTACCTACATCATTATTATTATTATTATTATTATTATTATTATTATTATTACGATATTATAACAATCTACTGTGCAAAATATTATATTCACAAATCATATTATGCAATTGATTATTCATATAGACTTAGGTTTTACAATCGTATAAAATTTGATACGTTTCATATTTTTATAGTCTTAGACAAATTTGTTTTGTATATCATAAAATATGCCGATAAATCTTTAAAGGATTGCGTCGACCATCGAAAGAGAATTCTTATCAATAGCATTCAAAGATGATTCTTTTACTGCAAGCCCCATTCTTTATTGTTATTCAATAAGCACGACATTTATTTGTTCGCGTAGTCAGTATTCGCTAACAGAAACAATAAAGTCAAATATGCTCAACTGATTATTGTCAGACACTCCTGAACAAATATCAGAAGAATGATTTTTGTTCTTCTTTATATTCCATTTACTTTGACCGGAATTGAGTCGTACATATATCTGTGTACTTCGCCATTTATCAAGTAATTTTTTGAATTGATATGAAATGATATTTATTTATCATTTTTATGACCATCGGGTTATGTATTTACGTATCTATATTGTTTGTTAAATAACACCTATAATCTCAAATTTCCTCTCTAAATAGAATAAATTCCAATGCAAATGTTTACCAGTGTCGATTTCCTTCTTCTGCTATGTGCCATGTCCCTTCAGAATGATGGCGAGAACTCATCAGAATTCCTGTTTTTTGTAGCTCTTAATATATATATATATTTTTTATTTTTGCTATCACTTTTAAACTCTGTTCTGCCATTCATTTACTCAAATTCGCTAGGTAGATTATGTGGTTTTCGTCAGTACCTTTTAACTTCAATGTCTTCTTGTGAGTATTAAATTTGTCAAGCCGTCTTTCTTCATTATATGCCCTAGAGATGTTAACTTTCTCTTCCTGATATTAAGAATCACTATCATTTTATTGTCATTGTATCTAGTACTTCGTCGTTTCTCACATGGTCTATCCAATTCTGTAGAACCAATTTTCTGTTGCTTCCAAAATATCTGTTTAATCTGGGTAAAACTTAATTCTTCTAGCAAATACAGAATTAGGAATTAGATACAAATTGAATCGTTTTTTTTTTCATTGAATATTTTTGCTCCCGTATAAATCTGAGATGAGGTTCTTTAAAATGTCACGTTATAATAGTTTGATATTTAAAAAAAAGCTCAGATTCAAAAACGAATTTTCGGCTGACTATACGAAATTTGTGCCTCATATTTCACTCTGATGTGAAAAAGATATATTCAAGAAAATTATCTAACAGACGATATTTACATTTTCATGATTTCCTACCTTATTTCAAGAGCAATGTTATTAGATATATATATAATATAACATTCATATATGCATGTAATTTAAAATAAAATCATCGGTTGTCTCCGAAAAAATCGGCCAAAAAGCCCGCATTATAGATTTAAGTATAACATCCTGATCAAATCGGATTATTGGAAAATATCAATAAATATTTATATTTTTAAACGAAATATTCGTCTCCCAACAGAATTTAATTTTTTTTCATCTCGATTATTGCTGAGTGGCTTCTGGTGTAAAAGTATTTCTGCGTTCTTTGCGAGAAAAAAAAAAGCAACCTATATTTTCGTATCACATATGCAATTGTCAAAATAAAAACAAAAATGATTTTTATGTGATTTTGCCTGGTTCTATATATTCTTTGATTATTCAAGAACACTTAAAGTATAAAATAACATTACACACACACACACACACGCATGGATATATATATATATATATATATATATATATATACATATATATAAATATATAATATTAGTGGTAAATATACACATACATATGTATATGAATGTGTTGAAACAAAATGGCTATTTTTGTAGTGATTTTATAACATACTTATGTTATTTTTTTTTTATAAATAATAATTATATCTGCTCTACTTTGTATTGAGCACTCTTTTAAGAATAGTAATTGTTGGTTATTGGAATTCATTCCGTATATACCAATTATATACTTGGGTATATATATATATATATATATTAATAAATAAATATACATTATTTCCTCATCGGGTGCACGGTCCGGTGTTTCATGCCCAACGCAATCTTCAGGCGCTGATTAGAAAATGACCGTGACATGATTATATTTTAATAATAACATCATGTATTATACGGTAATTACTGGTTTTCAAAACTTCTCTGTTAATTTTTGTTTCCTTGATACTCCGCCTACATGAATTTAAGCGTGTTATTAGATTGACATCTAGGTTCCAGTCGTTTACTGCAAAAGTAGCTAAATGCAACCGTCACTGCTACCCCAACCGTTTCTTTTCTCGCACTTCCCGCCTGTGGAACTCACTCCCCTTTACTTGCTTCCCTAATAACTACAATCTTCAAAAATATTAATGCAACGCCAATCGCCATCTATCTTCTTGAATCCCGTTCATTTTTGTCTTTTCGTCAATCCTCCCTATACTCAGTCTTTTTTCTCAATTTCACTCTTTGTAATTCCCTGAGTACTAGTGCCACTCGTCGACACCCACTGACCATTTGTGTCTCAGTGGGCTTACTGCCTTATTTGTGGTAAAGTCAATTAAATATAACAAAAGAAAAACATTTATATTTTTCTAATTAAAAGTTGATTACAATGAACATCAATTGTAATCTTACAAAAATTTGAGCATCGTAATACCCCGCAAATGATTAAAGAACCCCACCCCTCATTCCGCCCCAAAAGACCTTTATTGAGGGCTGATGCATGCGAACTCATCTATAAACTTTATAATTTTCCGTCTTAATATAGGATTATAAGAGCACAATAAGTGTTGTAAGTTTTATGAACAACACTGGAATTACATAATTAATTGGTAAGAAAGAATCATATTTTTCAGATTATATTAACATTACTTTCTCTCTCTCTCTAAAAATGACATGTGCACCAAATTGCACTGAATTCTTACATACTTTTATTTATCGCCTGAAAGAGGAATGTGTTAAAAAAAACAAAACCTCTTTCTGTTCTCTCTTATAGCGAACTTCATTAGAGAATTCGACAAATGTAATTAAAATAAAATGTGCGGTATTCATCAATTTTATGATTGATAGGAACTCCGCTATTTACAGAAATTTGATCATTCTAACGGAAACGCACATCGTGCTGCTTTTGTTTTAATCTTCTCAACCCAAGCAAGGTGATAATGACAGTAAGGGGAAAGGGGTTACTTAAAGTGAAAGTAGAAAGGAATAATTTATGTGAATGAACCTAAAACCCAATCGTAAATAGGAAACAAGTGATAAACCCATACTACTGTTCAAAAGGCGGTGAAGGGTCGTGAATCGGGTGATAGGCAAATCCGTCTACTCCTATTGAACTTATCAATAAAAAGCATTTTGACTCAGTAATTTCCAAATGATAAATATCCAAGCTTTCGTTAATCCAATACAAATAATAATGACAATTTATCTATGTAAAACTTTCAATGTCAATGACTGTTTGATGGAGTATATCTTTAAAATGTGCTAGTTACAATTCACCATTTCAAGCGTGAGAATTATAGTCCGTATTTCATTTTTAGTTTATAATCTTTCAAATCTAATAAATCCTATCCCGATGGACATTGCTGAATATAGAATAAGTGTAATTAAATGAAATCACCAGTTTCTTTCTACTCATCTCACTGATCTCAAATCTCTTATGATTTGGACAATAACGACAATATCTTTCATATACAATTCTACAATTAACGTCTCTGTATATTTTCTTCAAATCATTATGAACAGGATCACGATTACCATAACACACTATTCTTTGAGTTCATGGTCGATATTGTGGTATTTTCTAAATTTTTTTCAATCGTTTGATATATATAATTTCGAATGACCTAAGAAGCATGTCCAGGAATTGATAAATTTATTGATTGTATTGTAATGTATTTGAAGGTAAAATGTCGGAATTTATATATAATCTTGCTAAATTACAAAACTTCCGATCATTTTCTAGACGTCTAAAGCAGTGAATTAATTTTAATGTAAGAGTAATGATTCAAGGAACGTTACACACGAAAGAGGTTATAACATAACTACAAACAGCGAATAAAGTAATACAAACGCCGTCTCCTAATTTCAAATAAACGCAAATGGTTATCATTTGACTTTTTTATTACAGCGCTTTAAAAGAAACTAAATTAATAACGTTGAATTTAAAATTTTAGAAATATTTCTATTTTTTTCTAGTTATTTCCATGTTCTTATACTATTTATATGATTTATGCAATTTCTATGATGCCAAACCTGATTTTATACTCTCTGTAGAGCTGTCCCCAGACATGATTTGCAATTTAAATTTTTCTTCGTTCAGACGGATATCTTAAATTTAATTTGTTTTGATACAATTATTCTAAAGTGCAGTCCTCTGCTCTGGACATCATCTGCTTAACATATTCGCTGGTACTGCTGCTTCTGCTATTATTATTATTATTATTATTATTATTATTATTATTATTATTATTATGTTGTGACCAAGTAAATGGTTAAGTAATAACAAAAACCAGGTTTGCAGATATATCGTATTAACCAGAAGTATATTACACGACGAGTAAGAGAGTATCAAATGAACTGCCCAATCTATTCACTGTTCCCTGTTTCCCGAACATTCTCTCCTACTAATCTTATAGTAGGCGGAAGAGTCTAAAATGGACTCTTAGAGGGAGAACACCACAGTTTATTATTATTATTATTATTGTTATTTTTATTTTCTTTGATTTCTGGCGTTTACACATTTCTTTCCGGGTCCCGCCCAGGGACCTAAGGTTAGAAATGGCGTCATGACACTTTCCACTGACAAAAAAAAAAAAAAAAGAATTACATAGATAAAGCCCTTCATAAGGTGTGGGCTGTACTTGTCAGAACAATTTTTTGTATCTCCTTGAGGCATGGACTTCCAGGAATCCCTTCAATTAGTCTACTGGAATTTTTTTCCAACCAGTCCTAGGGCTCCAACTACAACAGGGATCGTTGATGTTCCCATATGCCACATTTTCGCGATTTCTATTTCAAGGTCCTTGTACTTTGACAACTTTTTGAATATCTTCAAAGATACATTGCAGTCAGCAGGGACTGCCATATCAATAGGGAGGCACCGTTTTTGTTTGTTGTCTTTAATAACAATATCTGGTCGGTTGGCCTTGATTGTTCTGTCAGTGTGTATTGTGTAATCCCATAGAATTGTAACAGGGCCTATCTCCGTAACCGGGTCTGGGTGGTGTTCATACCAGTTTCTTTCAGTTTTCTTTCCTTAGAAGTTGCAGATTTTCCAGTTCAGATATTGGCCCACTCTGTCATGTCGGGTTTTATATTCAGTGGGTGCAAACACCGTACAACCTGATACAAGATGATCAATCGTTTCTGGATATTTATCACAGATTATTATTATTATTATTATTATTATTATTTCTTTCTTGGGTTTCCTTTGCATACACATTTCCTTCCGGCTGCCAACAAGAGATCTAAGCTCAGAAAAGGCCTCAGGACACCTACCACTCATAAAAATAAACAAAAAAAAAATGCACACAAAAATCCCTAAGATCACAGATATTTTACATAGATAAAGCTTTTCATAATCTGCTGTCTGTATTTGTGAGAACAATTTCTGTATTTCTTTAAGGCATGGATATATGGAATCCCTTTAAAAAGTCTATCGGAACATTTTCCAATCTATCCGAGGGCTCCAACGGGAATTATTTATGTCCTCATGTGTCACGTTTCAGAGATTTGCATTTCAAGATCATTGTATTTTGATATTTTATATAAAGATCTTCAAAGATACACTACAATCTGCAGGGACGTCATATCAATATAAAAACGCACATTTTGATTTTGTGAGTTTGATCACGATATCTGGGCGATTAGCTTTGATTTTTCTGTTAGTGTGTATTGCAAAATCCCATGAAATTGTTACCAGTCCTATCTCTGTAACCGGGTTTTGGTGATGTTCATACCAGTTTCTTGCAGTTTATTTCCCGTAAAATTTGCATGTTTCCCAGTGCAGAAAGTGGCAAACTGTACATGCCGAGCTTTTATATTCAGTTAGTTCTAACGTGGTGCAAGCCAATAAAAGATGGTCAATTCTTTCTGTATATTTATCATATAATCTGCATATTATTATTATTATTATTATTATAACGCATTTTCCTTTGTTCCTTTCCTGAATTAGTTACATAGTACGTACATTAAATAATGCAATACTTCGTCTGTCCAGTAAGTCCCTGACCCTTTTTATAAATTCTGGCAAGCCTCATTTTGAGATCTGGGATGCGATGAATGTGTATATATGTGTTTCAAGAAAGAAAGAAAGAAAGAAAGAAAAAGGAAATATAAAAGGAAGGATAACGCTCTCGTTCGGTTGGCATATGTCAGTAATAAAATCTTAGCAAAGTTTAAGCAATTTCTACAAGTCCCTCTCTAAATGATCGAAGTAAATAGATGTGAGGAAAAAATATTGGATAAATTATTATAACGTAATAGACAGTGTATGACTGTATGGTTATTAAATAGATACTACAATTGAAAGCTATTATTATTATTATTATTGTCGTTGTTGTTGTTGAGAGGGATGTACGGATGGTGTAAGGATATTCTGGAGATGTAATGGATAGCGTCACTAAATAAATACTCGGCAAGTTCAAATTCCACTCTAGGTCGTTATATTCATTTACGCACAAATACACTTGTGAAAGTTAAGAATCCATCTCCTCTCCCACTAGCTATGGGTTAAACAGCAGTGGTAGTGGATGTTCTAACCCGGATTTACACCTAGTCTATGAGAAGAACAACTCTGAATTGAAAATCCAAAATGATTCTGCGAGAGAAATAATTTAAAAAAATACCTAGATTATGTTTCGACCAAAATTCTTCATCAAAAAACTCATTGAACAATGTAAGAATTCATGGCATTGATTATGCATTCAGTATTCCATTATTGAAAGAGAGTAGAACGAAAACAAAACGAATCTGAGGTGCAAATATTCACAATATAATATATCCATCATTAAATTCAGGCAGATCCAAGCAGATAAAGGTATTCTAGATAATTGCATCACAGTCAAAAGGGCGGAATAGAGTGGAACATTCTGCTAAAATCAGCGCAATACCTTGCAGGGGACAATTTATAAATAGCTTAATATCGAAGAAATCCTTACATTCAGACACCCTTCATTTGTGGGCGTACTCAAGTAAAGAAATTGATCTACCATGACACTTTAGATGGCTCGACCTCCAGACTTAAAAAAGAACCTCTTTTTGACACCCGATCATGACGCTCATGAACAAAGATACAGAGTGTGTTGGCAACTTGGGAAATGACCAACTAGTTATGGTCAGGCAACAGGCAATTGAATGTCTGGCACTGAAAAAAGTTATTTCTTCTAGTCTCTCTTAACTTATCAAGAAAATGACGATGACGAAGATGATGATGATGATGATGATGATGCAGGTATAGATGAGGTTTTCAGTCATATAATAAGCGGATGCATGTAGCTTTCGTTGAACCATAGCATGGCGAAAAAAAGGCTGGTTCACTAAGAACTATGATCTCTGAGACATTAAATTAAAACGGATAACCCAACCAAGGCCATAATCTCAACTCTATTAAAAGAGAATAAACTTGCCTTCGACAACGTATATTAGTTCTCCGGGTGGTGGCAGAGTAAGAATTCTATAAAGAGAAAAAAAAAACTGGGCAGATACAAGAGAAAGAAAAATTGTAGAATGAAATTTCCATTTGCTATCATCGGTATTGGAACATTTGAAACGCCCTTAAATAACCTATGAACAAAACTGTATAAAATTGGAAATTAGAGAACGAATCGGGAAGATGGAGAGGACATTATTACAGAGACGAACCAGAAGATTGGAGATAGCTTTTATTACTTGTATTCGAATATAAACCAAAAGAGAAATGATTCCTTGAGTTTCTTAATAAAAAAGTTAATAAATGATTTGGAAAAAGGAAAAAAAAAAAAAACTAGAAAGAAAAAAAGTAAAACACTATTTTCTATTGGTTGATCAACAACGAAATTTTGCCTTACGTTGTAATAAGTGCATGACGCTACTTCAGGACAACTTTAGCCAGTGCAATTTGCTAGAAAAATGTGAGAGTGTACTTTTCTAAACGTTCCATTATATACCTTTCCTTTGGACTAGTACACTGGTCTGAATGCAAAGTAGTATTATGTGACCTTTCACCGGACTTATCGAACCTATAACAGTGAAGCGATTCTCTGATTCATTGCAGTAAATATAACTGGTGGAATTAAAGACTGAAGTTCATTTGTCATAGAGATTTGCGATAAAATAGTGTTATCATTTCAACGTTGCCTTCATGGAAAAGTGATTATAGAATAGAAAATAGATCATCACTCGACATAAGCACTTTCGGGATAATCAGTCTCTTGCAAAGATAAAATATGACAGATATTCATGTAGCGATTTAGTGAGCCGGTACATTTTTCCAGCTTCATTAGCAATGAATTGTATATATGAATTTTAATTGCGGTCTGGAGTAAATTTGATACTCAATATTTGTTCGAAACACTTAGAATAATTTACAGTGCATCCGTTCATTGTAACTAGGGGTTTAACCTTCTTGAGAGCAACTCCCTGCGTCTGCTCGGTCTCGATCCTTCAAATATACAAATCAGCCATTCGCCCTTGCATGGAGTATTGCTGCCATATATGGTCTGGGGCACCTTCTGTTTACCTCGTAGATCCAGAGACGGATATGTAATATAATTGGGCCTGATCTGGCATCTCGTCTACAGTCACTCTCTCACAGCCGCACCGTCCCCTCTCTCTGTCTTTTTTACAAATACTTTCATGGTAATTTGCACCGATGAGCTGCTTTCACTGGTTCCCAGACTCCGTGAATTTAAGCGTGAATTGAGTCAATTGCTTCGTCCCACGCAAGGAAAATGGGCTCCCTGTGTCGCACCAGGAATTTTTTCACCCCGGAATTGATCCTTCATATCTACAAATCAACCATTCGCTCTTGCATGTAGCATTGCTGCCATATATGGTCTGGAGTCACTTCTGTTTGCCTCTGGGTTCTTGACAAGATCCAAAGACGGATATGCAATATAATTGACCGTGATCTGGCATCTCGTCTGCAATCGCTATTTCACAGACGCTATTTTACAAATGCTTTCATGGCAATTGCTCCGATGGGCTGCTTTCGCTGGTTCCAAGACTACGCGAATTCAATCGTCCCACGAGGCTGGCATCCCGCTCTCACCCTTTCACTGTTGAAACTGTTAAATATAGCCGCCTCTTCTACTCCAATAGCTTCATGCCTCGCACTTCTCGCCTGTGGAACACCCTTCACTACTCCTGTTTCCCTGATTGCTATAATATCCAACTATTCAAATGTAATGTCAATCGATTGTAGATTTGAAGGATCGATTCCGGGGTGAAAAAATTCCTGGCGCGACACAGAGAGCCCATTTTCCTTGCGTAGGACGAAGCAATATACTCAATGTATTTGTTCCATCTCAGGACAGTAGACCACGTGAGACCAAGCAGAGGACTCTCTCGGGAAGTTGAGCGTCAGGCATTCTAATGGTGGGCAGGGAAGGTTCCCTGTGGTGATTAATAGAGAGCAGTTATATTTTGGTGGCGTTAAAGTTAACCAGCCAATTACGGCCCCAGTTCACAACCGATTGGAGGTCCTTTTCGAGACGAACGGCCAGTTTAGTTTTGTCAACGTCACTAGATTTGTTTTTGAGGCAGGAGTAAATCGTAGTGTCGTCCGCGTAGATGCCTACTTGGGAATCAATGGCGTCAGGAAGATCATTGATGGAGATAAGGAACAGAGTAGGGCCTACGATGGAGTCTTGGGGAACACCTGCGTTCGTGGGATAGGAGTTGGAGGAGAATCCGTTGAGAACGACCTTCAATTCACGGTTTGACAGAAATAATAATATTTTTATATTCATGCCTTCAGACAGAAAAGTTTTCTAAAAAAACCTTATCATATATATCTTACTGTTCTTTCTTTTTATTTATATACACACACACACACACACACACACACACACACACATATATATATATATATATATATATATATATATATATATATATATATATATAAAATATTTGCCGAATTTCTGAACAAAAAATGCATAGTTATATCTGATAAACATAATCCTATATACTAAAAGAAATACTAAGTTTATTTCGTCCCCATGTTGAAGACATCTGTCCTGTTGGATTATTCTGGATGTGTCTGCTTCACATGGTGTGTCAAAACTTTACGTTCTCTACAATTTGAAAGAAAGACGCTCGTGATTGAAGTCGACAGGGAGGTGCACTGAAACAAAGATGAATAAGCTGGTAGAATAAGCGCAAAACGCAGTCTGCATATAGATTGGTATATTTAGGTTTAATACCTGGGAGAATAGCGAGTGCTAATGATCCAGGTGTTAGAAGAATCTAACAGAATAGCATCTTGTGCCGCCATGGACGTCTTGGGTTTTGGTCGGCATTGAATCCTGGTGCCAGTTGCTTGATTCAATTTAAGAAGATTTGTGAGACCATTTAAGCAGTATATTAATGAATTGTACGTCATTAGATCTTTCAACTGGTTGGGCTATCGCTATCGTTCAGCGAAGATTAAGCAATTGGCCAAAAATTCAAGATAAAATTATAAAACAAAATATTCAATTTTTGTAATATTTTGGTCACATGTGAATATATCCCTAATTATTTAATGGAAATAGATAACAGATTAGAGACTGAGATCAGTAGTGCAATGGCAGGAGAAACATAAAACCAATAGTGAACTAATGATTCAACAGAAAACATCAAAGATATATTTAAATAATTTCATTTACTGGATTATATTATATGGCCTGGAGGGTGAAATCGTTTAACTCTAGCTAGGCGTCGTAGCATTAAGCGTAATGTATTTCCCTGGAATAACCAACTTCTTAATATCAACGAAACCAAGTTCAGCAATCCAGTCAGTTACACACACTGGTAGACGCTATAACCAATATATATATATATATATATATATATATATATATAGATAGATAGATAGATAGATAGATAGATAGATATAGATATAGATATTGGATTGATTGATCCAACCAAATATGTTAGCTCTATCTCGGATATTGAGCGCTTTCTAATAAGTACCGTGCATATAATATATAAATATATATATATATATATATATATATATATATATATACACTTTTCACACACACTTTTCACATATATATATATATATATATATATATATATATATATATATATATATATATATATATATATGTATGTATGTGTGTGTGTGCATCCTCTACATGTTTAATACATTTACGTTGGAGTTTCTCAATCACATTGCATTACATTAGTTTCACCCCGACCTTTAGATGTCTTTTTGCCCATATGAAAGGTTTGCATACATATGTTTATATGGATGTTTTTTCTTTTATTCGATGTGAGGAAGCCCCAAAACTTGTAAAATATTTTGATATATCCTGTGTGTGCGTGTATATATATATATATATATATATATATATATATATATATATATATATATATATATATATATATATATATCTGTGTGTGCGTGTGTCTGTGTGTGTATATATATATATATATATATATATATATATATATATATATATATATAAGATAAGCATTCATTGTGAACGTTTGTATCTATACCTAATTTATAATTGTGGGAAATAAGGAAAATATTCGTGATGAAGAACTGCCTTTGCATCGAATTTCAATGTTTGATGATAAATCTCTTTTAGGAATTATCTTCCCATATCTTTTTTTTTTTTAAGTCTGGTAGGATTTTTATAAGTTTATTTTTAAATGACTTGATTAGTTATAGATACAAAATATCTTTGTGCAAATATCAGACGCAATTTTCCTTTAAATTGTGAGTTTATTTATCGAATATTAGAAAATAATCTGTAAATATTATAAATGGATATTTATTTTAATATAAATGTTCTTGTTATTTACTTTCATATTTAATTTTTTTTTAAATTTTGTTATGTTTTCAATTTATTTAATTATTTTATATATCCCAGATTCGAATGTATGTTTTTGAGCGCTGGTATGAATTTTAATAAATTTTTAATCTTAGATATCAATCTCATATCCTCTACTCGTAATAATATCTTTTGCTAAAAATTATTCTTCGCTGAAAAGCCTCCTTTTATGTAACAGTTTTTTTTTAATTTTATATTTTAACCGAAAGCTGATATTTTTCCTGGTTGTTAAGGATCTACCTAATGCCAGTTTAATAAAAAGTTAATTAAATAATCTATCAATTTTAAGAACGAATTCCTGAATTGTTCTACAGTTAATATTCAAATTTCCTTTTCAAATTTCAATTGAAATTTAAATTAGCATCACAATGATACAACAACTCTCATTTGCAGAATTTGATCTTCCGTTACTCTATCTTCTAATGAGATTCATATTAAAATCATTTTTACGAGTTAACTGTTATTTAAGATTCCAATTCGATGAATTATGAATTATTCAGCAATTTTTACAGCATTAATTTTTAGAAAAATTTATTCATATTTCCCATCAATTTCTATTTGACTTTTTCTTTATGAATTTATTTCAACGTCTTTGTTCGCATATTTTCTTCAAATACATTTTCCACAAAAAAATCGTTCATTTGTTTTCTGTTAGCAAAAGAAAATATGCTTAAATGTAACATTGTCACAAATTGCCAATTCAAAAACTAGTCATACATACGGCCGTATATTATGTAACATTTTATTAAGCACGATAGGTGCGAAATTTTGTCCGTATTATCTGCCGGATGTATTTTATTTACATGAACAATATATCGCTTGAATATTAGCTTATAATATTTTCCTTATTAAGATTGTTTCGACATCAGAAGGTAACATATTTCTTTTTTTTATTTATAAATATATTCATCTTATATAAATGAGGCAAAAATATTTTCCTAATAGTATCCCGTATAACGGAATGGATTTTTTTTTTGTTATTGGCATGCATACGGACAGACTGGTATACTGAAATCTGCTTTTTCAGGTAGTGATAATCTTAACATTACTTATGTTTCAATCTGGTATGAAGTGCGTCACTTTCCATTGCGTACCAGGATTTTCTTTGTCTGAATGATTATTTACATATGCCTTTTTAATGATAGACTACAGGTTTTCTATTGGATTGGCATATGTTGATACAAGAGAGAGTATTGATTTGCTGTCTTGTGAAACAGCGTAAACTATTAACTCGCTGTCTTGTTTGCAAGATGGACAAGAAAAATATTATAAGAGTTTTGTATGAGCGTTCTTTAACACTAAACATTAAATCTATTAACATTTCTTGTTTGCAAGATGGAAAAGAAAAATTTTAAGTGTTTTCTGTGAGCGTTCTTTACAGCCAAACTGTAAACCTATCAAGTTGCTATCTTGTTTGCAAGATGGACAAGACAAAGATTATTTTTTTTTTTTTTGAATGAGCGAACTTTACAACTAAAGTTTATTGGTTCTTGCCTGTATCAACCTACAAACAAATCATTGCTCATTCTCTACATTTTTGATCTCATCATCAAATTAAGAATTAGAATGACATCCCAAAATATTACGAAAACAATTCCTGTCTTGGTTATTTTATTTTTTCATGAAACAACCAAACTATATATATTTCATCCACGTTGTCCAACCAATATAGTTCTACATTCATCTATAAACATTACAACTGATTTACTGAAAAGATTTCTGTTTGCTTTTATGTTTAGTCAACAATCATAACATTCTGTATGTTTTCTCTCTGTTCCCATTCACAACTGTAGTTTCTAGTCATACTTTCTACGTTTCCATTTTATCGTCTTAATTGTTCTAAATTGCTTTTACCTGAAATTTCTACATATTGCTCCTTATTTCAGTCCTGCTAAAGTTTATGTATCATTTTTTTTGATTTTTTGGTTTTCTCTTATTATTCTTCGCCTAAACATCAATTCTTTTTCCCATCACCCCAAAACTTTTCAATACCTCTTTTATTTTTTTATGATATGTCTTTTTTTATAACCAGCGGATATATTTATAATCGTATATTAATTTAATGAAATAAATATCTCAACGCTATTTCATATACTGCATTTAAAATAGAACGAAATATACATACATGTCTCTAAAACAAACAAATCAATATATATATATATATATATATTGTATATTTTCTTCTAAAAGACATACTATATCTGTAACAGTTTACAATAATCATTTCTTTACAATAATGTTCACCCTGTATAAGACCCAAGATTCACTCGAAGTAGAGTGTTACTGAGTTAGAAACAAAATTTGTAGGGGGTACTTGGAGAAGATATTGCTTATCCATAGACTTGAACAGGTTAAGGTTGTAGTGATCATGGAATCATCTTTTGGGAATCGAATCCACAAACCAGTGGTCTGTGTGAAGACATTGCTCGAGTAGAACAATAGCATGTCAAGTCTTAGCCGTGAACAATAGAGACAGGTGCAACTATGGAATGTGTTCAGTTTTCCCACTTTTCATGTAAGTAGCAATAAAGTAGAGACAGACTACAGATGTGTGGTCTCTGGGAAGGAGGTTGTAGGTTGAAAAATAATTAATCAATCACAAAGAGGCGGAGAGGGTTTTAACCTTTATCAAGACTGGAAAGTAGAGACATGATAGCTCCAGCTCATATGCAGTAGCAGAACTTCATTTTCGGTCTGAGTTGGCTATAGTAAGCGTAGAGGATCGCAGGAGGTGTCTTGTATTTATTGAAGCGATACAGGGAATCGACCATTTTTCCAACATCATTAGCGATGGATAGTATCATTTAGTTAACAGAAATGTCTACGTGAAGATAGTGTTTTTCACCATAAAATCTTATATTATCTAAACCCCTAAAACTCTAAAAAATATATCCCTTAAGCATGTTCAAGATAAATTCGAACATTTTTTCATGTCATATCTCTTAAGGACGTAGGGGATTATGGATTTCTGCAGCTCTTTTCTCATTACGGTCACATCACATTGAAACACCAATTACCGTTCGATCACCGAAGTTGAGCAACATTGAACATGGTTAGTGCCTAAAGGGTTGATGTAAATAGCCTTGGTGAAGGTATGAATTCACCATTTCTTAATAAGTAAAACTAGTATAACTAAATTGTTATTTGTCTATATTTCTGAGATGAGGTATTATGTACACCATTTACATTATTCGGGCAATTGTCCTCATCGTGGACACAATATTTATTAAAACGTTTCAGCAGTTGTACGCCCCAGCCTTCTTCAGGTGTTTGGAATGTCGAACTGAACCCTCAATGACACATGGCACAGTGGATAAAGGCGTTCGTTAGATCCATTGACAGGACCCAAAGAGTGTGAGTTCAATACCTGGTTAAAGAGGTGGAGAACTTGGAGAGGGGAATTAACAGGAGATAACTGATAACTGACGTCCATTAGAAATGGCGCGTGGAACTAGAACAGTCTACCCCAGTGTTCGAAATAATGTGTTCAGTACGACATTCCAAAGACCTGAAGAAGGCCGGAGCGTACAACGGCCGAAACGTTGTAATAAATATGGCGACAAAGATGAGGACAATAGTCCGAATAATTTAAATAGTTTAAATTGTTATTATCTTAAAAAAACATTCTTATAATTTAAACATATTTAGTGGTTTTAAATAACTTTCAAACGGTTGATAAGCCGTAGAAAATGAATCAATAAAAGAAAAGTTGTTCTTTTTACTTCTTCTTTACTAACGTTTGAACTTACGTGACACAAAGGCAATTTAGCATAGGATGGTTCTTAAGGCGATTATTGTATAAGCGGTAAGTGTAAAGAGGTGCAGTTTATGAGGATAGGTGTGTGCGATTACGGTTCACCCTAGGGCTGGAGAGGCTACGATTATCGTTGTAGGGAAAGTATACTCATGGGATTCTATTCACAAAGTAACAATTCTGAGTAAAGATTCATTCTCTTCATCTTCTGACTACTTGGGAAAATTAATGGCCCGGCTTCCCATTTTCTTTTCTTCAATTTGAAATTCAGACTGATCCTTACTCTCAACGGACTGCTACCCCAAGGCCCCAAACCTAACGTGCTGCTTGGCTCAGAGCCAAGTAGGGGAAAGTTCGATACATGATTTTCCCAAAGACGATAGACACTGAACGCTACGAGAACATAGCCGAAATTTTACATACACCCACGCACTCTATTTTTCGCGTCAATAACTATAGCGCTACCAGCACACGTTCTTCGGTCATTAGAGTCTAGATTAATATCAATATTCTCAGGCAAAATTCGGGAGATCTGGGAGATTACGTTTATCTTTTGTGCTTTCTGTGCGCGACAACCACACATGGAAAATCTGTTCTTCCTTGGCGAAGCTCTTTTTCAGAGTCAATAAATATCAATACACATTTCTGTCAGATCGCCTCTTATTGTTTAGAAACCTAGAACATGCAATAAAAATGGTATAGTAATTACGGTGGTGGCCACGGAACATTTGCATGAAATCTATGAAAGCATTAGTTGTAAAATACTGATCAATCATGAATTACCGATGTTTGCTTCTCCATGAACGGGACATAACGTCAGCCTGTGCTCGCTAATGTTTTACTTTCTTTTAATAACATAAATGAATCACAGCGGGGCGTCTTGTTTTTATTTACAATCTGATGCGCGCGCATTCATATTTCGAAACAACTTTTAAGGTCCGCAGAGATTTTATGTTTTATGATCACCACCATTGGTATTCCGCGGTCATATCATTTTGAAATGTCGGTTCTCGTACAGTCACCGAAGTAAAGCAATATAGAGCCTGGACAATATCTAGATGGGTGACCGCTTTTGAATATCAGGTGTTGCAAGTTTGAATGTTCGGGTGGTGTAACTGATAACAGCTCGGATTTGGAATTTGGAGATACGAGTTTCAATTCTTGTTGTGTTCGTTATATACAATTGCGTAGAAATACGATTAGGAAAGGTATGACTACACTAATTCTCATAGCCATATGTTAATTAGTAGGACTTGTGTAGAGTAAATTACTATTATTTTAAAAGATCTTATAATCTAAAAATATTTTCTACTTTAAAGAGCCGGAGAAATGTTGAAATCATTCACTCAGTCAACTGAAATCATTCAGTGCTGTAAAAGGGACAAACGGCTTTGCACAGGTAAGCTCTTCGGAGTTAATATAGTTAGAGAATATTTTAACAAGCCTTCTATAATTCAATCTTTTCACTGTCAATCTTCAGCTGATTTGCGACGGAAAACGACCACGCTATGCAATCAAGAAAATCACTTTTTATTAGTTGTAATCAAGTAGAATGGAACAATGAAAAAAAAAATAAATTTAAAAAAATATATATATATCAGAACTTTACACGGGATATGGCGGTTACAGTTATGTCTACAAAAGTGCCTAAATACCGTCAAGAAAACAGGACCGTACAGCGTGTTAGGGTTCCAGCTATGAGCAAATATGGATCACTAAAACGGGAGCCAAAACATACAACAATATAAAAAATACATTAGAAAAAATTTATCAGCTGTATATTTTCATTGTCAAAATAAAAATAAAAATTACCACCAATACATTTTGGAAAAATAAAATTACCGAAGCTCACAAGAAAATAATATTTCGGCATTAAATGACCCATAACGTATTGATATGCCGTTCAACATACCAAAGTAAAGTAGACTGCCAAGAGAAATTAGTAGAATTAGTTATTTTACAAATTTTAGGTATCTCCAGGTTTTGTTGATGCATGGGAGTTTACAGACAAATGTGATGTTGATTGTCTGAAACTTGCAAACATTCAGTATTTAGCAATGAGCAAGGGACATATGGTGTGAATATGCCAATACATGGACGGATATTGGTAAGAATAACAGGTTGGAATTCAAGCCTAGAACGCAATCCATGCTAGAAGGAAATATTTAATTAGAGGCCCCGAGAAAGCAAAAAGAATGAGTCAATGCAAGTTTCGTTCTCCCAGCGCAAAAGAGAGTAAAATATTAAAAAAAAATGCCAAAAGCTCTGTAAGCTTCGGAACAGCTCAAGAGAACAGAAACAATTATGCCACATGGAAATGATACGCGTGTCAATTGTTACTGAGGTGCAGAAAATGCCCCGAAACGTATAGAAAATAGGGTGAAAGATCTGGAAATTATCGTTATCACTCAGAAGATACTACTATTTAAGCAACTATTAATTACTAATTGTTATGTGAATAAGAAGAGAGAAGAAGTGATAAAGCTGTTTGTGAAAGCATCTTGGGTTTGATTAAAATCATGGGAAAGCAGTATGTAAAGGTAGTTTTAACAAATGCCTCATTACACTGGCATCATGCTAATGTCCAGTTACATTTCACTCATACTCTGACCTTTGACAAATCAGTGGGAAGGCCGTCTTTGGAGCTCTTGGTAAGTTGACGTGAACCAGTGGAGATCGAAAGTTGCTAGTTGGATGGGACGTTCCATTTCTCTAAATGTAGGAACATCAGCCAAACCTAGATCTACGTTTTCATGCGTGTTCCACGAAACATTTGCCGAAAGCGGTTTCCTCCTGCCGTGAACAACACAGTAACCAGGCGCGTTTGGCTGATTTTCTTCTGCGTTGCGAGACAGTGACTCGACTCACAACTGCCTTTAATATAGATTAGTGTTGATGCATATCAATCACGTTTGTTGAGCGTTCTTCAGTGCTTTTATTGCTTTTATTAATTAAAAAAAGTTGTTTTTTTTTTCTCAAAAAAAAAAAGGAAAAGAAAATGATTTTCTTTACGTCTTTAAAAGTGGATATTGTGGTGTATAAAATAGATTATCTGCCCTTGACTAAAAGGAATATAGAAACACAAAATGTCATATGTGATATGGGAGCAGAACAACCAAAGAGGTATTCCTTTTAACAGCATAATATCTGGGCAACTGAAATCGTGAACCGGACGGTCAATACATGGCAAAGCGTGCCGCGGTCTGATAAACTGAGAGGCCTCCTGTGTAATTCATATTCGAGGAAGACTTTATAAAGCAATGGTCTCCAGTACTCATCAAAACACTATACATGGTTCCAGTAGTTTTATACAGGTTGAGAATTTGTACTTGTGGCAGGCGTTGCATGATTTGATCTGTCAAAACACATCATCGACTCCTAAGACTATGTTGTACTGTCTCGATGATGTTATGTAGAGCGGAACAACATATAAATACAACAGGTTAATACACTGGATTCATTGTTTGATAATGTCCAACAACATCCTGAGAGCAAGTATGTCATCTTTAAGTACTATTGTTTCCAATATATTTTAAATATTACTTGAAGACACACATACCGTGGAAGAATTGTCAAACATTGTGAAATTTTTTATTTCTTATTTCTTAAATCGCACTCTTCTTTTAAGTGTTGAATATGATGGAAGAGTTTCTTCAATAATTTTGTTTACTACTAATAATACTAATACTACTACTAATAATAATAATATGGAAAAACTGCAAGAAATAGGTATGAACAACAACATACACCCAGCTACAATCATAGAACGTGTCACAAATTTATAAGACTTTACGATCGACACAAACAGAAAAATCAAAGCTAATCGGCCATACACCGTGATTAGAGACCACAAAAACAGAATATGCATTCTTATTAACATGTAATATGTGTGTGATTTTAGGAATATATTTTTAAAAAAAGCTCAGTGGAAAGTTTCATGTTGCTATTTCTGACGATTGGTCTCCAGAAAGAAATGAGTATAGACCAAAAATCAAAGGGAATAATAATAATAATAATAATAATAATAATAATAATAATAATAATAATAATAATAAATAATCCCGAGTACATACCACACGTTACCAAGGGCTTTATCTATGTAAAATATGTGTGTTTTTATTTATTTATGTTGTTTGTCAAAATTGATCAGTGGAAAATATCCTGATGCCATTTCTCACCCTAAGACACTGATCGCTACCAAAAAAGAAATGAAGGCACACAAGAATTCAAAGGAAATTTTAAAAAAAATAACAAAAATATCGTTTGTCTAAAAAAAAAAGAAATTGTGTCGGGGTTGGCAGAAGGTGTCTTATGAGATCAAATATTTGGGGCGAGGCAGTGAGCGTGAAAAATAGAACTCTCATATGGAATGCCTCAAATTCCTATCTAAAATGCAGGGAGCTATCACAGGCATATTTTATATTGCATATATATATATATATATATATATATATATATATATATATATATATATATATATATGTGTGTGTGTGTGTGTGTTGTGTGTGTGTGTGTGTGTGTATATATATATATATATATATATATATATATACAGTCAACTACATATGTTTTTTTAAAAATATGTTTGTCTGTTTATCGTACGTAAATAAAAAGGAAAACAATATATGTCCAATTAATAATCAAGTTAGCTCTAAAATATTTAGCTCTTTTTACGAGATTGCATCTCTACTAAGCGCTGAGAAATGTGTAGTAGATTGTCGTGTCAGGAAATATATGTGACATTTTCAGTGAACAGTGGAAAGATGGCTATACAACAAGGATTAAGAGTATACACAATAGATGTGTTAATAGGGAAATACCTTCACTTTATTAGATACTAAATATCTGGACGTCAAGTATTACGGCGTAGTTATCATTGTTAGTTCAGAGGGTATTTTCAGCCATTTTCCATCAATTCCTTCAGGGGAACAAACAAAACGCCCCTTATAAGCGTTGTACGGACTTAATTATATTTGCACAGTGAACGAAGGTGACTCTTCAGTCGATTATTTGTGCATCGAGCAAGAGATTTAAGTCTTCGGACAGGAGAATATTTCTGTTTAAAATTTGTCAAACTAGCTATCTATACATAGTCTAGTCTGGAAGGAACGGTAATAATCCATTACATTACAAAATATTAATAGTAACATGAGTTCTCTAACCATTAAACAAAACAGGACACCATATCAGTAAAATCCTTTCTCTTTCCATCACTCTCGCTCTCTCTCTCGATATATATATATATATATATATATATATATATATATATATATATATATATATATCAAATATGTGGTGTAGTTCAATTTATATTACAATGAATCATACAAAAATTAGATTAGTAAAGTTAATGATATAAAATGGCAAAATCCCTTCGATAACAAAATTTTAAATGTGCATTAACCTAAAAATCAATCGATGAATGTTATGATCCTTGTTTTTAAAAATTATAAGCTGTATACGGTCTTTCTTTAATAAACAAGTACTTTCAACTCTATATTCAGTCATCTTCAGACATGGAAATTATTAATAAATATAAATATACCTACATTTATAAAGCATCTTATCCAAAATTATCCCCATAAATATATTTTTTTTCACCTGATATCGATTTCTTCAATATTTCGTATTTAGAAATTTTATTATCTGTATTCTTTTCACACCGCCCTAATATAGATATTAAATATATATATATATATATATATATATATATATATATATTATAAATCAATTGATTAATATATATATATATATATATATATATATATATATATATATATATATATATATATATATATATATATATATATATAATAAATTAATTGAGTTTAAATCAATTAATTTTTAAATCAATTAATTTATAATATTAATGTTCGGTAAATTTACTTTGAGCACTATTTTGTAAAATAAAAGTATCTATAAGAACACCGGATTATATATCTTACTGTTCTTTCTATATATATATATATATATATATATATATATATATATATATATATATATATATATATATGTGTGTGTGTGTGTGTGTGTGTGTGTGGGGGTATAATTCACTTGAAATTTTAATTTAGACTGGTGAAAATTTATGAGCTTTTTTTTAAAATTTAATGAATTATAAGAAATAACAATGTTTTCATTTAGGTTATGAACTTTTAGTTTACTTGTTGCAAAATAAAGTCCTTGATGAAGTCCATCGAAGAACGAAGCTCTTTTTCTTTTGTTTTGATTCATATTGTACTTTTAGAGATTTATATCTGAAATTTCACAAACACTCACACACACACACACACACACACACACACACACACACACACATATATATATATATGTGTGTGTGTGTATATATATATATATATATATATATATATATATATATATATATATATATATATATATGTGTGCATGTTTCCTTAAAAACGACAGACAAGGTACTATGGTTGAGCTGTTTATTTAATTTTTCTTGTGTTCTGACAAGAGCTTTCTTTTCTGGACAAAGGGTGTGTAAGAACTGTCCAAATGTTCTATATTTCCGAGCGCTTTCGGCTATACCTTTAGCCATTATCAAGGATGATTCGATTATCAGCTTCGTAGAGTGTATGTGTGTGTTCTGTGTATGTTCAGTGTGTGGGAGTGATGTTTTTAGTTACCGAATACGGTTAGCACATGAGTTCAAATGCCCTTTAAGGAACTGCGTTCCTCACCAAACCGGACTCATAAATAATTACATCGGCTACACAACCACATGTTTATCCAGACGCCTTACATTACACCTATCCGATCACAGCTCCATCAGAACACATTTAAACACACACTCAGATTTACCCGACACCATTAGGAACATACTAGTAGAAAACACAAACATATTAGCTGCATCCACTTGCAAAAAAAGACTAAAAATAATGGAAGCTCTAATAATAAAAAAGAAAAAGACAACTCTTAACAATATTAACTATGAACAAAACCACAATGTGCTAACTACCACACACTGAACATTGTTTTATTTCTTTATTCTGTTCATGAATTTTCCGTAGCAAGCTTAGGATTGGTTGGGTTGTCCTATATCACTTTACCTATAGATTTTATGTCATATATTAACACTCTCAAAAACCTATGCAAATAGACTTTAATTAGACTGCAATAAGAAATAATACATATATATTACTGCTTTTCTGCGAATTGAATTTTATATATACAGTGTGGGGAAACAAATATTCGTATTCATACTATTTTTTACTTTATTGTATTTACAACTAATGAATAAACATATTATAATACACAGATGCTTCATAACTAAATGTGCATAAAAACAGAAAATAAAATGATTTAATAGAAATAAATCTCATTTAACCATTTTAATGGATGACAAATGTATTCGTGCAATACAAAAATACCTAATTTCATTTAATACTTTCTAGAATAACCACTATTCACTTCTACAGCAACCAACCTCGTCTTGTAGTTCTCAAATTGTTAATTTAGTATTTTGTTCCATTCTTCTTTGCATAAGGTTTTCAGATCCGGGATGTTTTCGACTGGATTTGAATTTTTAAATAACGACACAAATTCTTGATTGAGTTTAAATGTGGGGACTGACTTGGTCATTTCATGATATTTACATTACATTCAAGACAACATTTCAAGGTAGATTTTGCAGTGTGCTTAGAATCATTTTCTTGTTGGAAGATTCACCCAGGAGAAAGTTCAAGATTTTCAAGCGAAATCATTAAATTTGCTTCAAAAATATGTTGGTATCATGCAGCATTCAGTCTATTATCCATTACTGATATGTTGCCAGTACCTATTACAGAAAAAAAAATAACCCCCAAACCATCATGTGGCCACCACTAATTTTCACTGTAGCAACTGTGTTCTTTGATTTGAAAGCATCCATATCATTCCAACATACATGATTTTAAGAATTACGTCGAGATCACTCAGTTTTAGTTTTCGGCTGTCCATAATACGACTTTCTAATACGATATTTACTTAGCGTTATATTCACGAACGAATTTCAACCTGTAATCTCTGTGACTTTTCTATTGCAGTGTAGTTCTTGACGAAATCTTCCTTGGGGCTCCTGTTCTTTGGTTTTCAACAGTTTTGAATATTTTATACCTTGAATTGAATGGAGTAATGGTAGTAAATAGAATATTCAGATTGTCTGAGATGTTCTTGTAACGTTTACCTTATTTCCAGAGCTTAACAATCAGTTCTTTTTGCGTATTTGTCAAATTTTCTTTTACCTCATGGCATGATGATAACCTTCTTGCGCGAATATTAATTACAGAATATGATGTATGTATATTTTAGGCTAAAAATAACTACTAATAACATTACTGGAACATTCTAGAATATTTCACTTAAATAATCTAGAGTATTTAAATTCTGGAAATTTACTTGTACGAATATTATTCACCCATTGAAATGGATAAAAGGGATTTATTTCTATTAAATCATTTTTTCTGTTTTCTATGCCTATAGAGTAATTATGCATCTGTGTACAGTTAATTATATGAAAAGATTGTTTATTCGGTAGTTAGAATTGTATGTGTTTCTCCTCACTTTTCGTGTCGTGTATATATATATATATATATATATATATATATATATATATATATATATATATATATTACATGATGAATAATTATTATTACATAGTATCGTATGCAAATGTGATAGACAAGCATAAATAGAGGAAAAATGGTGAAAATAAGGTCAGTGCTTAGCAAAACCGTTTGCTAAACGTGACGTGGAGAACTGTTATACGACTACTACTACACAGAGAGATATACCAAACATGACAATGGTGTCTCCGAGATGATCGTTAAATTCGCTGGACGACCCAGAACACATAGAAATATGGATAAGAACTTTGGCTTCATTTGAAAGAGTGAAAAAATTCAGAGACACAAAGACCAACGGATGAGAGAACGCGATCACCATTAAAGAAAAAAGAAATAAGACATATGGAAGGACAGCACAGTACGAGAATAATCAGAAATAGCAAAAAAAAAAAAAAAAAAATCAAGCGTATGCGACATCTCCGATTCAGGGAGGTGTAGTATCGTATACAAATGAGATAGCCAAGCATAAATATAGAACAACTGGTGAACATACGGTCAGTGCTTAGCGAAGCCGTCTTTTAAATGTAATGTGGAGAACTCTGCTAAGACTTCTACTACACAGGGAACATATACCTAACATAACAGATAAACTTTTGCAATAGCATAAGTAGTTAATGCAGCACGTTCATTTCTGATGCAGTTTGTCTTATGTAACCAAAATCCTAAATACCACCTTGATGTAGTTCAAAGGAAACGAACGAATAACACGCTCGTTCGAAGAAGTGATTTTTGCCAAGGACCATAGACTTCACTCGCTCAAAGCCATTATTAACCATTGATTTGGGAAGACGGTTGTATACAGCTGACTCTTTAGTTATTTCTCAGTAGGTATGGCCGCAATACATGGCATATATTCGCCTAGATTTTTAGCAACAGCTGAATAGTTCTTCTGCAAAATATTAGTTTAAGTCTTATACATTTATACAGCGTTTCCTCTCAACAGCTCTCTCATGGCTGTTACTCTTTTATAGAGGTTGAAATAACGTTTTCAACATACAGTCATTTCATGTCAGATATTGTTATGTTGATTCATGCATATATCATTATTTGGGACCAAATGACTACATATTACCTTTATATTACTTGTAGTTGTACCAACTGACTGCCTTTAAATACAGCTTTTCAAATTCTGTCTCTTGAGCTCGTATACGTAGTAATTGAGTAATCGTAGCAACTGCAACATAATCCTTGGAAAAATATTTTGCCTTTCTTTCAATATAGAATGTGTAATTTGACATAATTCCTTAGCGTGCTCATTTGAACCTGCTGGGGTAATGTGTTAGTTTCTGTTCGGTTGCTCATTGTATGTTTTAAAACACAAGTCCACAGATATCCATATCGGTTATTACTTGCCCTGGATGACTTCGGTATGACGCCATATGAAGAGAAGTTGGTTTAGAAAGAATATATTGCTCTATTATTCGGAGATTGGGGAATAATTTTGCATTGAAACCAGCCTTATAAAAAGGAAATCATTTTAATAAATAGTAATAATATTATAAATCCCCGCGAACGATTGTATATGAACTTATATATATAAAATTGTGCGTGATTGCTTGCGAGGTGGCCTTTTCTAAGCATTATCGGAATGTGAATATTTAATATACCTTTCGGAAAAATAAACTTAATTCTGTCTTTAGTTTTTTGTTCGATCTGCTGTTGGTGTGACTTTCATTGCAGATACATATATGATGGGAAATGGATAACGACTGTTCAGATTAACGACGCGAATTCCTGATAAGTTTTACTTATAATATTTCTCAATTTAGGCTATTAATGACACGAACATGTCGAAAATAATTGGAGAAGAAATGATCGTTGATTTAGGTATATTTTTGCGATTTGCAAGAGAAAACTCGATATAAAAAAAGAACCTTCACTGAAATTTGAAAGTGATAAGAACGGAGAGGATTACATTTCCGAAAGAGGGTATCGATTTATTTCTCCGGTTGGATAGAATTCCTATTAAATCCAAGAAGCAACCAATCTGCGGACATTCTGAAAATCCATCGGAAAAAAATAAGATAATTACATTCAACTTATCCAAGGTACATATTCAAAATTTAAAGACCTAATTTAATTTTTAAACAGAATTCAAGAGAAAATTTCAGAGCAATATTTCTTCGTAGTATTTTTATCGTTTTTTTTTCTCTGTATCGTTTTAATACTCTGACTGCATATATATATATATATATATATATATATATATATATATATATGTTTCAATTTCGGCAAATTAGACAGACATTGTCAATTGAAAGGATAAGTTAAAATTTGTTTCGTAAATAAGCTTAAAAACAAACACACACACACATATATATATATATATATATATATATATATATATATATATATATATATATATATATATATATATATATATATATATATATATTATATATATTGGATAGATGTGAGTTTGTGACCATGGGTTTCGCGCTTTAGCGATCGTCAGACAAACTGATTAATTTTTTTAAAAAATTGGGTTTATGTAGATTGCGTGTATTGGTGTTATTGTGGAAGTGGTGGGGGGAATTTCGTCGCTTATGTCATCGTACTAACGCAAACATCGATGTATGTTAGCTCTATCTGTGATATTGAACGCTTTCTAATAACTACCGCGCATATAATATATAAATAATTATATATATATATATATATATATATATATATATATATATATATATTATATTCACACACTTTTCACACACACACACACACACACACACACACATATATATATATATATATATATATATATATATATATATATATATATATATATATGATTAAACCACTATTAAGTTACTGTGTTTATGTTTTTTTTTTCCTTTTTTATACTTTTTTCTTTTTCCGTATATACATTATGTTGAAATTGTCCTAATTAAATAAAATTCAATATAAAAATTAAACTATCCAATTGTTTTTAATGAGACTTTTATAAAAGAGGAATTACTGCCCAAATACACAATACACACACACACATATATATATATATATATATATATATTACCGGGGAGATAATTTCCGATGTCCGGCACATTATTTCGAGAACCCCCACTGGGTCAGAATTTTTACTAATATTTTCGTATCTTTGCGAATATCCTGCTTCATCTCCTGTCACAGGTGCATCTGCAGTCCGCTCTTTTAATCACTTAAAAACAAATAAAGAACTCTCAACACACAACAATACTTCCAGAACACCTTAGCAACTTGGCAAGCCTTGCGATCGATTGTGATTTGGCACGAGAATTACCTTTTGAGTAACTCATCGCACATTTTGCTTCACTTAAATTCGAAAAATCCACTTTTAAACAGATTTGCTACTGGTATATATATATATATATATATATGTGTGTGTGTGTCTGTGTGTGTTTGTGTGTGCGTTAATAATGTTCTAGCTTTGTATCGTCAAATGTGGTTATTCTTCAGTAACCTACTATAATGTTTTTCCGAAAGACGAAAATCTCATAAAAGTCACGCCAAAACCCTTGCAAACTGGTTCGTAAATGATATATACTTTTGATTATTATGTAGAATACATGTCAGTATTTGCAGAATAAATATCGAAGAATTGTAAAGTGGTTTACAATTGTTTTCTGGTTCAAAATTGGCGCAACGTCAGCCAGGAAAATATTGAATATGTAAATATTCTTCTTCGGGATTTTTTTGAACTCATCATGCAAATAATTAATTTTGCAGCGTATATTATTAGAAACGTGATTAATAATTCAATATAAGGATACAAACCAGAAGAATGCATCCAACAATGACATTAAGTTGCATTAGCCAATCATCCAACGGATTTGAAATGATCTCACAATCCAAGGATATTACTATTTCCTCTTTCATTTTGTGAATTGTTTCCTTACGAGAGATTGATGTGTGCACATGCCAAGTGGATGCTTCGAAAGATGTTGAACATCTCCTTAATGGCATCTCTCATTGCCTGCAGGTTACTCAGCGATGCCCATTTAGATTTCCATATGATATGCAAAATATTGTCTCGCGTTACATGGTGCTAGCAACAAAGAACGATCCTCTGAGTTGACCTTATATGAGACACGCAAAATGGAGGTGTTTCCAAGGCTAAAGCTTGACATATATCCTGATATTTACGCATAGATGGCGGGGTGTATTCTTGCAATTTATTAGCCTTCTCCAGCTAATGACAGACGAACTGTCAATGTAGAATAATTTCGCCGATTCTCTTCTTCCACCGTCAATCGTTGTGCCAGAAATTCCAGAAATTAGTTACTTCCTAGTAACTGTGATTCAAATTCCCTAATATTCAAATGAGTATCATTTACATATAATCAGAAGTTTCGTCAATATTTAAGGGGTGAGGTCAGAATGAACATCAGCAAAAGAAGAACGTTAACAAAATACATTTCCATTTCGAAGTTCTGCTGACAGTGAAGTGTTTCTGTTGTTGATATAAAATTTTTGTCAAAGTTCTTAGATTAAATAAATCAAACATTACTCAATTAACGCTTTCATATGTATGTAGCAATTTTCGGGAGGACATAGTATTATCTTATTGTATGTGCCTTATTCCCTTAGATAAGATATAAGCGTTATTGTATCTATATATCATTCTAGCCTTTGAAAATATAATTAATATTTTTCCATTATTATCCATCTTAGTTCAATTTATGATTGATTAATTCGTTTTTTATGACGTATCAAGACATTGTAGTTTGTTTCATGAGAGAAAATATTTTCACATTTCAAGTTATTTTTTTTTCTTGGAGATAATAACAGATGTAATGATACACGTCATACTAATAAATCAATATCTGGGAGAGGAGAGGTAGATTCATACTTTTCCCAGGGGTATCTGCACGCCACCAGCACCGAGTATTCCCAAGCGGTCACCTATCCAGGTTCTCACCAGGCTCGAAATGGATAAACTTCGATTTTTCCCTGTTATGTCGCCGTTTGCTCCTACCCGGTCCTCTGAACAGAAGTAAAGGTTTATCCCCTGTTTCCGGTTTAGGACTAATTTTGCGGTTCTTTCAAAAGTCGTCTCATTCTCTTTCACCCTCAATAGCCCCCAGCGTCTAATTGGACGTATAGCCTTGCTTGGGGTGATTTGATAAAAAAAAATAATTCCATTTCTGACCCCTATTCACATAAGTTTGTTATATTGACTACTTGGTTACCTCTGTCAATTTGATAAATATTGTAGGTGACAGGTTATCCACTTCCTTTTTCCTTGTTATGCGTCCCAGATTTCAGCCGTAGACCGGGTTTTGCAGCAAAATTGTCCATTCCACAATATTTTTGATATTTAAATAAAACAAAACAAAACAAAAAAACACTAAACTAAATGAATTTCTATTTTCCAGGTTTTCAGATAATACATTTAACCATATCGATACCATTTTCCGTAAGAATCACTGAAAAACTCTTTGTTATTCAGCTAGAAAGAGTGAAGGTTGAAATTGAATGTTGTCAGGCGCACTGTCTTCCAAAATCAGCAATGGTGAGAGTGAAAGAGATCGTTCAGGCTCTCAATAATGGTACCAACATTCATACTCTGACTTCCATCTTCAAACTCCATTCAAGAAACACCAAGAGAACGTTGAACATTTTTTTTAAAAAGAGTAGAGAGTAAAACGAGATCAGGAGGACACAACAGACATAGGGATCATCATTTCAACTCCGAGCTAAAGTGATCAGTGAAAAGGATCAACTCATATCATAAGACTTTTGACATTTAAGAGGGGTTTCACCCATGACAGTCCAAAGAGCATTGAAAAGAACTTGAAAATGAAATCTTACTTGAAAAGTGTGTGGCATATTATTACCCCAAGACAGAAATTTAGAAGGTTAGATAGGGCGAAGTTCATCTTCAATAGGTTAGAAAATGATCCTGCAAGAATATATATATATTTGAACTTTATTTCAATCCTTCATGAGCTTTCGATCCTTAGCTATGATTAATTAACGATGAATATTTTCGTTTATGTTCGATGTCATCACGATACTTCTGTTAAGATTAGAGAATAATTATACATTCTTATTGCTTAAAGTTAGGTATAATAGTGTTCTAAATACCTCAGAGAATTCCAGTAGGATATCTTTAATCATTTCTAAGATACAACAGTTCACATCTCAATCTAACAAATCTAACAAATCGACAATTTTGCTTTTACACGACCTGGACAATTTTGCTGGTACTTCTGAACTTTTGTTCCCACATATCTGCTAAACGCATATTCCGTTTATAATATTCTCAGCATCCTTCTGTACTTCTTCAGGTCACCTCTATAAATAGGATTTATTATTAAATGCCTTATTAACATTGAAAATTGTGCAGCTCAGTTTGAGATGTGCTTCTTTAATTTATCTCCGGAGAAATGGACGAAATGATTGGTTGGAGGTCAATCTACAAACTCTAGAATCAGGATGCTGAAGGTAACATGAATCAACTATGTGACACATTTTATATCTGCATTCATCACAGACACACAGACGCAGACACATACAGACAAACACAAACACACACACGCATATATATATATATATATATATATATATATATATATATATATGCACAGAGTAATTTCGACACTAGCATCAGGGTCTTGCTTTTTCTATGACAAAAATTGTTGTGTTCAATATTATTCGAAGACAAATTTTCGTGTAAAACAAATTTATCTCAAAATTATGTTTTTATATGTAAAGTGAAAAACGCTAAGGTTATGTATCATACAATTTTAAATTTTATCATGTAGACATAGGGGCAAACGTTAAGTGAGTAACTAATCTATTGTAATATGTAAATATTAACAAAAAATAAAATAAAAATAAAATTGTACAGTACATAAGGTTAGCGTTTTTCATTAAAAATAAATAAATACCCTGATGGCGACATTAGGCTTATGTCAAAAGTACTCGGAATAAAATTCATATGCATGAACATGGTAATTTTCTTTCTTTTTTAATAAGCCTACTAAGAATTTTCTCCGTAATTATGAAAGGTTCCTATTAATGAGACATGTCTTAAAGAAAATGTGGTTAATATATATCTTTATATATATATATATATATATATATATATATATATATATATATATATATATATATATATATATATATATATATATATATATATATATACTTTCCTGTATGTATATATGTCTGTATACATATGAATGTCCGTATGTGTGTATGTTTGTGCCTATATAAGTTTGATTATACTGAATGGAATTGTTTATACGCAAATTTGGGATTTCGAAGAATGTAGATAAAAATATGAACCGGTAGATATCCATAAAGAGGAAGAAAAAACAAGAATATTCAAAATCAAAATAAATATATGGAAAAGCAATCCAACAAAATGTCATTCAATATCACCGCCTGCAGGTTCTAATACGGATTCGAGGCAAACTTGTGTTTATATCCACATCGTGTTTAAATATCGGTTCCCGTCCGATTACGGAAGTTAACTTCGAAACTGGCCAGTACCTAGATTAGTGACGACTTGGAAATATCATGTTCTGTAGTCTTGAATATAGGGTGGTGTAATGGGTAATTGTTAATTGGAGATCCGAGTTCGAATTCCAGTCGGGTATATTTTCACTTACGAGCATGTGGCCTTGGGAAAGGAATGATTCAACCTCTTCTTCCCAGTTATGGGCTAGTTTGTAAGATTTGTATCATTAAAAGAGTATCATTATAAAAATGCATGCAACCTTTGCAGATATTCTGGCTTTAAATTCCACGAAAAGAGTTGATAAATCAGAGAAAATGAATCAATCAATCACTTAATCGAAACAACACAAACAAATCACGCAGCTAGGTTGATTATCAGTCCCACGACAGCCTCAAACAGGATATTTTTTTTGACTTTGCTGCCGTAAATTGTTACTTTGTATTTTGTTATTTTGGAACAATAGTGTTGGTATTCGTCTACCCACGCATTTATTTTTATCTGAGTGTCGATAGCCTAAACATCTAACAACAGCAACAACACATATTTTAAATGTTACATAAAAAAGTCATTTTCTGGAGGAAAAGTACAATCAGAATGTCATTTGAAATAGCATTTATATATTCGTTTCAGAGTTAGGATGTCAATAAAATTTTAAATTTCTCTTTTAGCGAAGTTTGTTTTATCATGTAACGAAGTGTTCTTAGTGCGTTGTGGAACGTGTGGACAACCTTACTTCATGATGGCCATCCTAAATAAAAGGCTTAGTGTTAACTTGCTGGGTATTCCCATCTATTGTGTGTGTGGACAAGCCCTTAGTCGGCGGCTATTGGTTGTCTCTCTTTCATTGTGTGCCTGTGTGTGGATGCGTGTATGTACGCAGATATTGAACAAACTAGTCTCTCAAATTGGTTTGGACCCCAAGAATAAGTATGCTTCTATTTTATAATTTCCCACTGGCTCGGGAAAATCTCAAATTTCCAGCAGTGGTAAAAAGACACGTGCTAGTTGTACAAGTGCGTCCGCCATGTATTTTGGCGTTATTTTGCCCTAGTAATTATTATAACTTCTGAATGGGAATTTATTGGTTGATATATATATATATAATTATTTATTTAAAAAAAAATTAAAACATAAATATGTTATAAAATCACTACAAAAATAGCCATTTTGTTTCAACACCCCTGGTGTCTTACCAAGTGATGATGTTGAATGTAAAATAAATGGTTTTAAAAGTTTCAAATTAATTAACAATCCTTCGCAAGGGGAAAACGTTACAAAAGCTAGATTGACCAATCAAAATACAAGTACAACTACTATGTATTGAGCACTCTTTTAAGAATAGTATTTGTTGGTTATTGGAATTCATTCCATATACAATCAATCATATATATATATATATATATATATATATATATATATATATATATATATATATATATATATATATATATGATTTTATTCATATAGTTTTCCGTATCGTCAATGGAACCAGATATAATAACCTAAGGTATTTACACGAGTAGAGGTTTTGGGAGGGAGAGTTCAATGACATCAACTTACAAATCATTATGCTGGTGGTGGTTGGGGGGGGAATTATATCTCATTGAATGGTATTAATATGAATTTCAATATATAGAATTTCAAGATATAGAATCTGGTACAGACCTCGAAAGTTAGCAGAAAGAAATGACGTGACAGCAGCAGTTGACCATCGTAGATAGGATCACCAATTAATTAAAGAAAGCGGGAATTTGCCGTGTCACTCTGTTCAGGACAAGCACACATTGTTCTCTATATCTGGCTAGTTTAAAGAAGTTTGTATGATTTTCTATGCCAGGGGATGGTCGAAAACGTCTATATTAGGCAAAAATGAAAATAAAACTGACATCTCGTCTTATCAGAACTATTTACTAAAATTACACAAAAATATCTTGAAACACGAATAAAACTGCCCTGGTCTCAACTTTATTCGACTCCAGACGACTTGGGAATCTCCTGCAAATTTTCTGGACGATTTCCTTGTTTAAATTGAGGAATGTTTCCATAATTCTTGCCTGCTGTTCATCTTTCGTGCTACAAGGCGTTTTGTTGGTCTCTCCACACATAAAAATGAAGGTGGTCGCAGTTTGGGGTGTTAAATGGGAGCACTTAGGGGTGATGGGGTCGGAAAAATTCCCTGAAAGGAACAAGTGGGTTCTCCTGCTTTTGTAGCATGCTTCAGATTCCTATTATCACACTTAGCGTCTTCCAGCTGCCACGCTCTTAACTCTGAGTATCATTACCTCCTTAAGCCACATTGATGTATGACTCCGTGTTCATTCTGAGGCCCTGTAGGAAGATGAATGGAGTGATAACGTCCCCATCAATAGTGATCACTCCAAACACCTTCATAATCCAACAGTTTCCGAATCCTCTTTATTCTCCTCAGATTGACATTCAAACACTCTAAAATGTCCGTATTGGAGCTTCCAGAGTGAATACTAACCAGTACGGCATGCCGTTTCCAAATTTCTGACCGAGTCATCGTGCTCTTTAACTCACAGACGGTGCTCAAGTAATCCTACTGTAGAGCACATTCGAAAAATAAAAAAAAAACAACAAAAACGCACGATATTAAAACAATAAATGGCGAAAATTTACCCATCATACCATATATATATATATATATATATATATATATATATATATATATATATATATATAAAGAAAAACATACCGCTTTAAGGTACCATTATAATAATTTATTTCACCAGTGTCCTTTTAATGGACGCTGGATCATCAATACCACTTCCAAAAATGAAAAGAAACGAATTTTTTTATTTTTCTCATTTTTTTCTTTAATTTTTAAAAGGACTCTGGTGAAATAAATTATTATAATGGTACCTTAAAGTCGTCTGTTTTTTTTTTAAATATTGGCTCTGGATTTACATTGAGCTCTCAGGATTTCATCTTCCTTGGGATTACCCATACGGATTACCAAGTTCTTATATATATATATATATATATATATATATATATATATATATATATATATATATATATCTTGTTGATGCACTGAATACATCTGAAGAAGGGATGAGAATGTTAAAACAGTCCGCACGTTGCCGAACATTATATTTAGTCGATTTGATCAATAACCTTCTCAATATATGTTCTCAGATACTTGGCGCATCCTCTCTGTCTCTGTCTCTGTCTCTGTGTCTCTCTCTCTCTCTCTTTCTCATCTCTTTCAGTGTAAATATACATATGAGTGATGCACAGAGAGAGCGAGTGTGTTTGTTTATTTGTGTGGGTGTGTATGTGTGTTATCAGAAATGCTCAGAAGCAGAGATGTATTGAACGAATGTGCCCGTATAAGTCTGTATTAGACAATGTTTCCTAGATTTGTCCGTTCACATAACATGAATGAAAACGGGTGTGGTACAAATCATACCGTGTATAAATGCTACGATTTTGGCTTGATTCTGCCGCCAAACTCGGCTACGGGGAAGTAGCTAAGGTGTTTGTGAACACATAAACATTCAACAACCATCAATCAATAACACGGTCGGCCTCGATTTCGTCTGCTATGAATAGAATCGAAGCTAATACTAAGACACATGTTTTGCATCAGGCATAACGTTCTCGTTGGCCATGTAGCTAAGAGTCTCCGAGCTGGACAGGATTAGATAGATCTGATACCTTGTAGGCAAAGTTTTTCTTTCTTGTTTTCACTTTCTCTCTCTCCCCCTCTCTTTTATTTGTCGTTTATTCAGCAAGCGTCTATTTCTGTCTATCTAAGTATCGAGTTGACTACAAATGGTTTCATTAAAGGTAGGGCTGGTGAGTTCCTTCCTCTCAACATTATCCAATATTGAATTAATCGGCCAAGAGGGAATTAGATAATAATTCATCTGAGCAATAATAGGGTGCAGTTCCTATATGATTCATGTGAGATACGACAAAGAAAGCGATATCATTTTTCGCTCTGTCAACAGTATCTATTTGAATTTCTGGAATGAAGAATTATTATTGACACTGTCTACATTCGGGCTATTATACGTTATAAATTATCGAATCGGTACGTACCCGAAAAGGTACGCCTACGAAATAGGTTGGAAAAAAAAATCCATCAAAATTGACACGGAGTGATATTCTTCTTTCATTTTATGTGCCAAGACCTTTCAGTACGTAGCTGATCATGGCTCTCCACCACCTTCTATTCCTTGCAGCTCTCAGCAAGTTCCTTCCCTCTGGTTCCTCCCCCAGAACATTTTCTGTCATCCACCTGCTGAAGCTCGTCAACATGCCACGTGCTGCATTCCCTTGTCTCTCTTTCCCTTTATTTGACACGTGAGTATCATATTCTCTAGGCCGTTCATCCTCATTGTGTGTCCCAGAAACTTCAGATGCCTCTTTCTGATTTTAAGTACAGGTCTTCTCTTTGTTTGCAAACACTCTAAGACACCATCGTTGCTCACAGGCTCGGTTAGTGATATCCTTAGCATCATTCTGTAGAACAACATCTCCGTCGATTTGCCTCACTGTATAGGTTGAACAGGTCGGGTGAGAAGACGCATCCTTGCCTTACGCCCCTTTTTTATTTTTGTATATTCGATGAACTCATTCCCTGTGCGCATCTATTCTCTTTGCTACAAGTATAGGTTCTTGATTATTCTGATAGCCTCACAATTATATCAAGGTTGCTGAGCAGTTCCGTCATATCATTGTGGCGTAGCTTGTCGAAGGCGTAGTCTATGAAACATAGGCGCACGTCCTTGTGCATCTGTATCGCTCTTTCTGATAACATTCTGAAAATGGATATCGCGGATTGACATTGCCATAGCAATAAGTGGAATGAGAAGTGTCTAACCCAATGATTAAATAAAGTGTTCAGGGCAGAATTTCTTTTAGGTTGAATGAATAGATATTCATGTAATGAAGACGCGAGGGGACAACAACCGAAATGTTGTGACTACAACAACAACGATGAGAACGACTATCTGAACGGAAACTGTTTAAATAACTACCTATCATTTGTTTTGATTACTTCCTATGATTTTCTATCCAAAAGAGCTATTTGGATAAATAACAGTCACTCCTCCTTTATATCTGTCTATATTTCTAAGATGAGGTATTATCTACACTATTTACATTGTTCGGATTATCGTCCTCATCTTTCTTGCCATGTTTATCACAGTAGTTAGATCCAGTGACAGGAACAAAAGAGTGTGACTTCAATACCTGGTTAAGGCGGTGGAGAACTTGGCAAGGGGAATTGACAGGAGATAACTGATAACAGACATCTATTAGGCATGGCACGTGGAACGAGAAAAATCTACACCAGTGAGTGAAATAAAGGGTTCAGCTCGACATTCCAACCACCTGAAGAAGGCCGGAGCGTATAACGACTGAAATTTTGTGATAAATAGTCAATAGTGCCCTATTTTATAGTTAAGAAATATCAGAGAATTTTTTCTCTGAATGTCAATATTTTTGACAACATATTAAGTACATTATACAGAGGAAGAAAAAACTGAACAAAGAATATTTAATGATTTGACGTTCTACAACAAATCACACCTAGCTGGTAATAAGGTTTTTACACACACACACACACACACACACATATATATATATATATATATATATATATATATATATATATATTGTGTCTTTGATTTTAGTGTGGACCGTTTCCCTATTTTATTGAGGTCCCACTCCTCATATCACCTAAATGTTCTAGAGTCCTTTTATAAAAGATCCCGTGGGCCATCCCACTGTAAACAGAGGGAATGCTTACTTGGTCTGAATGTCATTGGACACTAGCTTTCTTGAAACTCATTTTTCCCTCCATTGGTTATCATTAATATCGATTAAATTTACACATTTATTCTTTATATCCCAGAAATAAACTTGATAAGGCTGTGTCGAAACCTGTTGTTTTTTAGCTTTTAAAATATACATTAAAATGCCATATAAAATATGCTTATTCATAGCTACCCTTAAATTTTTTACTAAAAAAAATATATATATATATATATATATATATATATATATATATATATATACTAGTTCCTGCGGAGGACACTTGATTGGGACTTCATCACAATAGATAGAGAGGAGTAGATTCGATAGGCAACAATAAACTACAGAAGAAATCAGAATCCGTCGCTTCATTTAAGCATTGCATTAATATTTATGCTTACCTTTAAAATGTTCAACGAAAATTCTTCTGTCGCCATTTAATTTAAAGACAGTTTCATATACGCTTATAGGGCCTTACTTCCCTTAAAAACAATAATTTTCATTTCATGGGTGACTTTCGCTGGATTTCACAATTTACTTCAGTTATTTGCAAATTTATTTCCAAGTTATGATAAATGTTGCACAAAAAGTTTCGTCGAAAAAACTGACGTAAAAAAAATTGTTGCAGTTGTGGTATTCAATGATAGCTTTATCGAATTAATATCACTTCATGTCGTCCAAGCAGATTGTGTGGACTGAGAAACAGCAGTAGCTGTTCTTTGTTCTTCCTCAAAATTCCTCATATCATCAATCACAATGTCTCGTTTTCCTTTTGGATCCTGTTCTGTGAAAAGTTGGTCCTGATGCTGTCCAGGCAAGGCCGATAGGTTTGGGTCACCCCCATAATCCCTTTGGTTTGCAGGGTGGATTCTCCTTTTTGGGTGCTGTCTACTGCCGAACATTTTGTGCCAGTGTTGATATCTGGCTGTAACCTGCAGACGATCTCATGAATTGAATCCCTCATCATCATGTGAAGACGTACCTTCTCGACGTTGAACACCTTCACCAATGAGGAAATAGGAAGTTGCAGGCTTTTGGCATTGGTTTGGAGTCCCACTGTGGAAAAGCAGAGGGAACACCTAGCCACTTGTTCAGGTACTTCCTGATACATTGTTGCGTCTGCTGTATGCGTGACAGTAAAAGCATACAGCTACAATGACCACACTAGCCAGGATATTAAACCATGTTGTTAGTACCAAGCCTTATATATATACTGGGCTGATTTAATAAACAGTGTTCAATGTAATACAAAAGAGCTCATTGATAAATATACATATTATCCCTCACAGATACTAAGAAACAGAGTTTCGTGCACAACGAAATCTTCAGGTCCTGAGCCTGGACTCAGAGCATGAAACTCCGAGACGTGATCTCGGTATGGGATATATCGGATGTCTAGCTACAGTGATGAACTGTGATACAGCGAAACAGTCTGTCTGTTGATGACTATATATATATATATATATATATATATATATATATATATATATATTACAGAATTATCGTCATTCCATTGAGAAGTGTGGAATTCTATTGACAAATTCTTCTCTAGAACTATTTTTTTGGGGAAAAAAACTTTAAAATTTATATCCCAAACGTTCGGAGAATCGTTAGCTATCCACATAATAAGCACATTTTACTAATTAATCCAACCTATTCAATCATGTAATGCTATGATTTAATATTTCTACTTGGTAAAAATACCAGCATATGAATAAATTCGTCTGTATAGCATTTCGTTATTTTCCTAGATGGCTTTATGTAAACTCAAATAATTTCAAACTGTTTAACACTAACTGATTAAGGTTAGAAAAAATACATTTTTATATACAGGATGCGCAATATACATGTCCCCCATTTTGAACGTTGATAAAACGAACATGGCAAATGCTAATAAAAAGATACCTTAGATTTGTTCACACAAAGAGTTACTGTTATTATTCATTTAGTTTTTAAAAGGACATACTCCAAATTTGTAGACGATTTCTAAAGTTTTGCATCACGCAGAAGTCCGAGTTGTTCTACGTCTTCCATGTAGCTTTCTTTTAAGCGCTGAATCTTTGGCCCTGAAATTCCCATCACACGGAACTATTGATTTCTGCATAATTCCGACGTAACATGTAATGAACATGCAAAATCAATTGCAGTTCCATTTCCACCTATCTTAAAAGTAAAATATTTCAAAGGCACACAAAGTGTGCACAGCTTCAAGTCACAGTGTTAACTGTTGGTATCTAAAAATTTGGTAAATACAGATTTGCAACTACTTCTGACCACAATGTTCTCACTAATTATCAGTCAGTATATAAATGCGCGCTTATAAAATCCGCAATGTAATATTGACATATGTATTGATCCATTAGTATTTACCTAAATTAATTAGGACGACACAGATAACAGTTCAAAATGTGGGAATTACCGCAGCCTGTATAAATCAAGAAGGAAATTACTGATTCATAAATAATTCCTCGTATTTAAATTAGCTTTACGTCGGGGTTAGTTTATTCTTTTATACATTTATTTACAGTGTATGCACTCAGACCCATTTTAACTATTAGTTTGGTGCAAAATAATGTCGGTTTTTGACGTTGCTGAACGTCAAAAAGCGACATTATTTTTGCACCAACCTAATACAACGTTTCGAACATTGTGTCATCCGGCATAAATCGTGTCGAATCCAGTAATGTTTACGGAGTTTTTAAATGGAAGTTTATTTGATCTTCAGGAGTAGACTATACTTGTTACAAAGGCAATATGTAGCGAGAGTTTTTCTATTTTTTTATTACGTACCGTTCAGTTTGTCCTGTACAGACTGGGTCTGAATCGTTATTCTCAAGGATTGAACTTTTGATATTTCACACTTCTGATTGTGTGTGTGTGTATTTCTAGTCGTTCTCCCCAAATATTCATCATTCCCATTCTTAATGATTTCCTCATTTTTTATTCATCTACTCGACAACTACTTTAAACAATTTCATTTTCTCATAGGTTTTCCAATCGAGTTAATTCCAGACTTTTAAATATTAATCTTTAAAGCATATAAGCAGAAGCTCTGCATTTGCAACAACTTCTGACCACCATGTTCTTACTCATTATCAGTCAGAATATAAATGCATGCTTATAAAATCCGCAATGCATGATTGACATATGTATTAATATATCAAAGCCTATGTGGATTTAAGTCTTGATATTTACTAACCCGAATTGTTAATATGCGTCACACAGTGGCTATAGACTTCACTTCAGCATTAATACGCTGATAACACCTGATCTTACATCTCTTTTTTTTTGCAGAAACGGCATACACTTTATTAGATTACCTGAGACGTTCTACTAAGCCCTTCAAACTCAGCTGATCATTCACTTTCGCATCACTACTTATATCTATCTCTAAAGATTATATTAATCTGAAGAATTTCAGCTTTCTGACGGCTGTAAAAATCAAGACTTGTACATCGGCGAGATACCTACGAATAAATCACGTTGAAAACAGCGGTTCTATTTCGCTTACTGAAGTTAAGCAGCGTCGATCACAGTCCGTAATTAGATAAAGGGCAGCGTCGATCCCGGTCCGTAATTAGATAAGGGGCAGCTTCGGAACACTGAATATTTAAGCAACATTATAGATTTCGGTAAAGAGTGGCGGTTGGACATAACCCACAAAGGACTGATAAGCCGTAATATCTCATCATTTTACACTTGATATGGTTAGATGTAAATGTACGATCTATGCTAACTGTTTCTTTTATCGAACCTCTCGCTTGTGTAAGTCTTCTTCTCGCTTACCAGTGAACTTTGCTCTTTAAAACTTTAAATGAAATGTCAATCGTTTTATCCTATCTTCTTAATTTTTGCTCTTTTATTGTCCTATCTTTTAATATTATTTTTTTTCGTATTCTCTACCACTTAGTTTTGACATGTGTCCTTAGAATCTTTACTAATCTGGTATCGGTGAGGTGAATGATATACAAAGAAGAATGCGTTCTTAACACATTTATTCAGCATCACTAGCCAGTGCAAACGGATTCATACAAAAAACACCGAACAATAAGTTACAAAACAATTAACAAGGCTACTTACAAGGAATAAAGAAGGGTCAAATGCTTTATAGTCAAACGAAGTAAGATCAGTTCAAATATTAATCAGCTTAGTATCAGCTTATTAATCAACTGTTGAAGTCCTTAATCGTAGACTATTTAAGTCTATGAGCCAGGCCATCTGGTAGATTACTAAAGGGTGCTAGTTACTCTACAACAATTACCTTCCTTGGAGTGACATGATTAACAAAGAAAAAAAAACAAATAAATCGTCATTTAAACAGATGTTGATTTCTAGGAGTAGGGTATAATAAATCTGCTCCAGAAATGGCTAAACAGATTGCAACAGAATGACACGTATATATTTTTAATATCTCCATGGTGAAATATTGTCATTGAATTTAACTTAAACACGCTACACACATTTTGTTCCGAGCTACTATATGTTCACGAGTCCCGTAACTCATTAGCGTTGCAGGAGCACAATATGTACTGCATCAGTAGCAACAATGATGTGTCTTTGGCAAGGTAGCCTGATGGAGCTCAACTATCTCTAGACTGGTTTGAATTCAGAGTTTTCCTTCTCCTAGACTGGTTTCCGTCTAAGGATATATTGCTCAGGTTTTCTGGTTATTTGACCAATAGTTGGTAGGTGATGGATTCATACATTTCCCGATGTGTTTATGAATAACAAAATGTAGCGACTCGTCTGAAATTCGAACCCGGCTCTCAAATTTCTAATTCCGTGTCGCTTTCCAATACCCCAGTGTACATCCATGGTAGATGTTACAGTGGTTAATTATTTAATAATGAAATGTTTCACAGGGAGTGTCAAACGGAAAACAGACACGTGCATTCTAACTTGATTGTGGATATGTGTATGAAAGTAACACTTGCGTTTAATCTACTCCAATATGACTTTTCTATTTAGAATTAGCCTATTCACCCAACTTAAGCAATAGCAATTTAAGAGCGGCCTATCATGAAAGAAAGTCAAATGATCATTTGATCGATTTGATCGGATTATTTTCAAGTTCCTTTCTGTGCACAATAATTGGGAGGCGGCAATTCACATGTGCAACTTCTTGATCTTCTTTGAAATACTATAATGACTCTATGGTCAAAGATTTCATTCTCATTTTCACACCTGTCAAACACTTGCCACAATTTCCGAAGAAGGTTCGCTTTGATTTTCTCTCGTTTGGAATTCGTTTGGCATCGGCTTCTATAGTTCCTCCAATATTCTTCTAAAATGCACGAGACAAAATCAGGCGCCTTACCCTCAGTCTACTTTATATCAAAGATCTGACCAGAAACATTCACAGATCAATAATAAAGATAACAATTGTAAAAGTTTATGATGCACATCGTAAAACTTGAAAGACCAAGGCCTGACTGCTGATCACTTCTCTGACCTAACTCTAACAGCTCAATAACTAGTTTGTATTTTTTTTTAGATCATGTATAATAGCGGCTCGAATTGAGTAATCGGAGAGAAGAGTTCGAATTCCAGTCGAATCAATTACACTCGGTTACGTGCTAATAAAATTGGGAAAGGTATGAATCCTATACATATCCCCCCAGCTGTGTGTAAAAAGCAGGACAGACCGGGTTCTATAGACTTGGTTGGCAACTGGTCTACTGCAGAATGAAGCGGCAACCTACTGCGGGAAAAATCTACTCGTCAGTCATGCATCGAAAAATACATGATCGCCTAAGCGTGTATCACGCATGGCACATAAACTGACTGTTTGTACCTATTTACTCTATTTGCATTGTAGGGAGCGTTGTTCTTATTTTTATTGTCATATTCCTGACGTTTCGGTTGTTGTACGCTCCGGCCTTCTTCATATGATATTTGTTGGAATTACGAACCGAAACTTTTATTTAGCTCACAGTGGTAGACTATTTCTAATTCCACATATAATGGCTTTGGATATCTCCGTTTTAGATAAATAACAGTTCAAATATTTGTTTTCTTGTCTGAGGCCAATGATTGAACTCATAACTCTTTGAGTCAAGTCAATTTTTGGATCAACAAACTAACGCCTTGATTCACTTTTGAGCGCACATCATATTCCACAATTTAAACAGTGAGAATATATAAATGTTCTGAATTTTGTAATAATTATAAATATATTTCATTAAATTCCTTTTATATGAATTAAACAAAACCTTATAATGTGACGTCGTCCCCTGGTCGCAGCGCCAACTGTGACGTTCTATCCTGGTCTACCACGGCATCAACTGTGACGTCCCTAAACAGCACCACCAGACGTCCTCGCCGCGGCGCCAGCTGTTCGCTCCTCGCTGCTCCGTTCGGGTGTCGCTGCTCCAAACGTGACGTTCGCCTGTCGCGTCAGTCGTGTTGTCTCGTCCTGTGACGACCAACTGGCTTGGTATCGGTCGCGGCACCCAAATGTGACGTTCTAACCTTTTGGTGATTCGGGTGGGAATCTGGTTAGATTTGATATCAGCCTCGTCGTTCCCAACTCGCTTCCAACGCCTGGTTACCAAGGTAACTGCACTGATCTCCAGTCTGCCTACCCACGTTGTGAATTGATCTTAGGCGGACGAGATCAATCAGTGGTTGGGGCCGTAATGCAACGGGGGTGATACCACACAAATATGCATAAAAGAAAATAAAATGAAAACTCAAAAGTTCAAAGTATCAAAGAAAAAGATAACAAACTTTATGTCTGTTTATACATAGGACTGCATCTATCTCCCGACTCGTTCTATGGATTGTGACACGTCGTTTTCCGTTAGGCGAGTTTTAACGCTTCAAGTTGTTTGCTCTCTAAGAAATTGGTTTTTCGGTGTGTCTTCGGACGAAAGTCGAAAATAAAACTTATTTCGGTGGTCTGGATCTAAGTCGCTCTTCAAAATAATTGTTCTTGGGTTGAAGAGGAGTCCGGAATTTGCGTGAATCTTCGTCAGCTATCTGCGAGGCGGCTTCAACTGGAGACTCAACTCAAACTTTTCTGGAACTGAACTCACTGGAACTGATTTCTGCTCGTTTAAGTCTATAGAACCCAGCCTGTCTTTCTATTTACACATAGCTGGGTAGGAGAAGAAGATGCATAACTTTCCCAAGGGTATTGGCATGTAAGTGAATGTAATGGATTCGACTGGAATTTGAACTCGGCTCTACCGAATATCTCGATTCCTATATTCAGGTAAAGCGCCTTAGTTTTTACTCGTGGTTGTTGTTATTATTATTGTTATTATTATTATTATGAGATCTGTCTTTTAGAAGCGTTTTCTTCAGGAAACAAGTCCAGTTTCGATAACCTTTCTCCTACCAACGTCAGAGGTGTCTCTGAAAGTCCCAGTAAAGTCATGTTTAAATATATTATCTCGCCACCCTGTCTACATCCGGCAGCAAGGTCTCTGATCCGGATGTTTTGAGAAGCGTGGAACCATCTCTTAAATGGAAAAATAGTTCACCACAAAATTGTTAACCAAACAGGGTGAAAGTACAAAAATTGATTTTTATAATAAAAATATCATCAATATTTATTCGAAAAAATATTTCCAGCAACACATTTTTGAAAACAAATAATAGAAAAATATTTAAAATATATATATTTTACCAGCAGTAAATTCAAAAAAAATAACAGCAATGCATTTAAAACATTAAAATTACCAGCAAAACATTCGACTCTCAAAAAATACCTGTTTACAAAATTACATCAATTAAACATGATCTACGAACTGTTTTCTTATAAGGAATGTTTATTCGATTCATACGAACCTATCCAAAAGCTCTTGTCCTCATTAGATAACTTTTCTTTCTATCTATATCTTACTGTAGTCATTAATTTTGTATATTGATTTTTTTATGCATAAATTGATAATGGACATGAAAATAGTAGGCTGAAAATCTTCAGCCCGACCAATTCTTTAAATTTGATCAAAATCAAAATTCATTAAATATTTTGTGAATTTTTTTTTCGATAGAAAAATGCTTTCAGCATCTGCTCGTTTAAATTGGCCGTAAACTATTTCCAAAAGTATATATGATTCTGAGTTTCGAAGTACATTACCTAACAATAGGAATCAAAAGTTGAACAACAAGTAATTTTTCCGAAGTAAGCAGAATGCAATCAAGAAAATATTTTTTTTATAAACGAATAAATCGATAAAATATATAATAACTACTAGATAACATCTGTGAGCCCATAGAAACGACACCCGTTGCGACTAATCATATGAGAGCAATACATTAGTTGTATATTATTTAGGTCTCAGTAACAATTGTTCACACATGTGTTGAATTGTCTAGAAGGAACTGTCGATGGCAATAAAGATCTTTCTTCAAAATAATTCGTTTTCTTTAAATGAATAACAAATATTTTCCATCGAAACAAGGTGGCGGCTGTAAAAATATGGCTGCCGCTTGTGTGAAGATGGCGTCCCTTTTATGGTTGCTTTCTGATTCTAAATTAAGGCCGAGAGGGGAGAGAAGACATTTAGACATTGGGTTTAAATTGTCTTCTTATGAAGGTGTCTAGACACATCACTAAATCTTGTAAGTTCACTGCATTCTGGTTGAACAAATTGGCATCCGATCTAAAAGAAATATAGAAATACAGTTTCAATTACATTAAAGGATTATACATTCTCTTTTAAACTGGTATGATTAAGACTTGTAAATAACGATATATATTAAATATAATTAAATATTTTTCTCTCTCATCATCTAATAATTGAAAGATTAAAGATATAGCTAGCGAATTTACTGTGTTTATATTAAAATATGATTTTCGAAGGTTATTTTCGGATAACTTTAATTCTTAAATATTTAGTCGGGTGTTTCATTTACAATAGTCTATCAGGTTTAGTTAAACGGAATCTTTATCCTTCCTCTAAATATACAGAGTGGACCAAAATTAGGTGGACAGTAGGTGAAATAAGTCAGTGTATCGGTTATGTCATTACAATGGTGTTCATTATAACTATGGTATCTGTGGTATATTATTTTAAATTTTATAACTAAATTTATCTAATTTTTTTCAGATAATTGTATTAGTAAATATAATTGTATGTGTAACCTCAAACAAATTTTATCATTTACTGCCCACCTACTTTTGGACCACTCTGTATACATAGAAGCAAATTTTACTATTTCCCATTATTTTTCCTCTTATGACGTTTTATTCAACCAGAAGTATATCAAGATATAAAATGAACCTGTTTCTTGTATTTACATTTGTAGCAGGATTAATCAAAAACCTGTCCAGGTCTTAGTTAAATACCAGGGCAGATTGTCTGCCAACCAAGCTAAGAAAACTAAAACTTTGTATTCCACAGAATCACAGAGCACCATGTAACCGTTTCGAATGAGTAGCCATATATTTCTCAGGAAGTCTTCAGTGTAGTGTCGGATATCTGACGCGCGTTGGTCGTCCGGCCAACGTGAGCTTGTTCAGAAGGGGAGCGGTGGTCGCCTGACCTTTCCTTGCGTAATAAAATACAATTAGCAATTTTCGAAAACAAAGTAAAACCGACCCGATTCTAATGTATATGTTGGTTTATTGGTTTTGTCTTGTTTTACGGCATATTAACTTCTATGGATTATTTAATGCCGACAAGATTTTTACGATAGGTTCGTATGGATAGAATATGAATTCCTTGTAAGAAATCAGTTTGTAGATCAGGTTTCATTGACGTATTTTTGTGAAGGGTTTTTTGTCGAGAGTAAAGTATATTGCAGGTAATATTTTTTGCAAAGATATATTCCTGGTAATTTTTTTTTCTTTTCAAAAATGCGTTGATGGTACTTTTTTTTAAAAAATAATGTATGGTTGGTAATTTTTTATTAAATACATTGCTGGTAATAATTGATTTTATCCAAAAAAAGTATTGCTGTATTTTTACAATAAAACCCTTTGTTTCAAAAAAGTATTGCTGCTAATAATTCCTTTTTTTTTTTTTCAAAACTGTATTGCTGATAATATTTTCTTAATCCAAAATATATTGCGGTAATAAATTAAAAAAAAAAATATTAGGTTAATATTTTTTTAGAAATTATATTGCTGGTAATATTTTCTTTTTCAAAAATATATTGATGGTAATAATTTTTCAAAAAAACGTATTACTGCTAATATTTTTTCAAACATATATAGTTGTTAGTATTCATTTTTCAATAATGTATTACTGATAATATTTTTAAAAAATGTATAACTGGTAATAATTTTTACTTTTTCAAAAATATATTGATGGTAATATTTTTTTAATAAATATATTGCTAGTTATATTTTCATCAAAAATGTATTGGTGGTATTTTTACTATAAAAAACATATATCTATAGTATCATAGCTTTGGGACATCAGTTTGGAGGTTAATTATTTGCCCATAGCTGTGACCCTAACAGTTGCTCCCATGCCAGGTCAGGGTGGAGCTGGGAACAACAGCAATTAAGAAGTGGTTCCACGCTCCTCGAAACCTACTGATAAGAGGACTTGCTGCCGGATATTGTTTATCGTCGTACGCAGGACGCCTGATTTGTAGGGAGAGTATAACACGTCTGCAGAGGTTCAGTCAGCCTATTCTGAAGCCCCAGCCAACAGAGCGGCTTATGTATGGGATTCGTCACGCGTGCCCATCAAGCTTCGGGATTAGAAGTGGTCGACAGGTCAATGCTTGGTGCTCGGCATTGAGATGAGTAATGCCCGAGCTGAGACCCATAAATTTAAATCTCTCACCAGAGTTATAATAGCGAATTAACACTTTTGAGAACTTTTATAATAAGGTTCTAAAAGAAAGTTCATTCGCTAATATAATTGTGTTTATTGTTGCAATAAACTACCTTGAAGCATCAAGATTTCCGAAAAGGTGATTAATTGAAATCTCTTCTAAAATCTCAGAGATATTTAAACTGGAATCCACAGGTTAATAGAGTTTACGATATGCAGATATGCTATCAACCAAGACATACATAGATCAAATCACTGTTCTTTTATTAGTTAAAAATAAATAAAGGATTCTGCAGAGACTATCTTAAAACCTCAACGTGCGGGTGATTTTTTTTTATGTTCTAGAGAGAAATATTGAGAAGACCTTGGCCAAACTATGCGAAATGTTAGGTTGTCTTAATGAGAATATTGTTGCATAGAAACTTCTGGTAAGAGTCATAAAGATGCAAAAGAAAATTAAGGTGTGCATAATGACATATAATTTCGAAGAATTAACTCTGAAAAATATATCGAATGCAAATGAGACAGGGGAATGCAGAGACTGAGCTTCCTGAGAGAAAAACGTATACCGAAATAAATAGGATAAAGAAAAATATTAATAGAGTAAAAGTGATGAAGAAAGTACAGTATATTGGAGAGGGCCACGAACAAAAGAAATAGACAGAGAAAAAAAAACAGACAGAAATATTATGAGAAAAAGAACAAAGTATTCAGTTTTTTCTTTAGTCTTAAATCACACATTGACAAGAGATGTAATGTCTGAATTAAGATGTCCCTAATAATTAATCGACAATAAGTTTCGATTTAATAGCGCAAATGAGGAACAGTTTTCAGGTTTACAGTATAACGTTTCTGGGATAAATCTTTATGAAATCAAACGCTATTACAACTAATTGCAATTAAATGCCGCCTATTAATCAGATGAATGTATGTAAAATATTTTAAAATAATATTAAATATCAGATGATGGTTTCTTGTATAGGATAATTTCCCTTTTTTGTTAGATTGCTGGAATGATTTAGAAGCGTGAAAACCGTCTGCATATATTAATAGACTGAAAAATCTCTATATACCACTACATATATATATATATATATATATATATATATATATATATATATATATATTCGAGATATATATATATTCAATGTATTTTCAAGATATGTTTGTGTATTTTGGTAGATATATCTAAAAATGAGATGCCACTGTTATTTTCATTTCGACGTAATGTAGACGAAAATTTATCCTTCGCACATATATATATATATATATATATATATATATATATATATATATATATATATATATATATATATATATATATATATATATATATATATATATATATATATATATATATATATATACATATATATATATATATATATATATATATATATATATATATATATATATATATATATATATATATCCATATATATATATATATATATATATATATATATACATACATATATATATATATATATATACATATATATATATATATATATATATATATCTTATCCTCAAAAATAACAAACACACCAACGAAGTCAAAATTATAAAGAGCGAACATTATCTATGAGTTCAATGTCCCTTTAAGGAACTGCGTTCCTCACCAAACCGGACTCATAAATAATTACATCGGCTACACAACCACATGTTTATCCAGACGTCTTACATTACACCAATCTGATCACAGTTCCATCAGAACACATTTAAACACACACTCAGATTTACCTGACACTATTAGGAACATACTAGTAGAAAACACTAATATATTAACTGCATCCACTTGCAAAAAAAAAAGACTAAAAATAATGGAAGTTCTAATAATAAAAAAGAAAAGGCCAACTCTTAACAATATCAATTATGAACAAAGCCACAATGTGCTAACCGTATTCGGAAACTAAAACATCACTACCACACACTGAACATACATAGAACACACTCTACTAAGCTGATAATTGAACCATCCTTGATAATGGCTAAAGGTATAGCCGAAAGCGCTCGGAAACACAGAACATTCGGACAGTTCTTACACACTCTTTGTCCAGAAAAGAAAGCTCTTGTCAGAACACAAGAAAAATTAAATAAAAAGCTCAACTGTAGTACCTTGTCTGTCGTTTTTAATGAAACATGCATAAAGGAAGGATTGCTGCCTAATTATACAAATATCAAATTACACGACCCGGCAGCCAACAAAGAAAATAACACCACTACATTCAGGAAAAACCTCGTCTTATGACAAATAAAATTAGCTCAAAATGAAATCCAACATTTAAACAAAGAAATACACAAACATAACACTACACTAAAAAACACTTTGACCGAATCTGAATATAATGAAGCGCTGTACCGCCTCAATCTTAGCATCAACCAGCACCAACTCACACACAGACAAATAATTACAAAAAAACTTTGTAAATTATATCAAGGAAATATTTTACTACCCAACAGTGAAGACAAATATTTAAATTTATCCAACCATAAATTAACAGATGACCAAAAAGAATTTCTAAATTTAGGTTCAAACTGCCACATCCAACCTAAGTTTGACCTTATCACCAAGACAACCGAAATTGAAATTCTATACCAATCACTATCCCAATTTTCCACGCGTGGTGACATAGCAGTACACCATGACCTGAAAGACTTACTCAAAGCTGAGGGTTTGAAGAATGAAACATGCATATATATATATATATATATATATATATATATATATATATATATATATATATATATATGTGATTGATTGAAACGTAACTCCCTATTTTATGTATGAGTGGCCAGTCAGGCAGGAACTGACACCGTAACTTTTTTTTTTCTTAGGCGTTGGTTAAAGAAGCAATTCTACTATACAAAAATAAAGATTCTTGAAGAACTTGAAAGGTGAATAAATGATGTTATGCCTTCCATAACACAAGAGGTTTTGGTGAAATTAGTTGAAGCAATTCTTGGATGGCTCGAGAATTTGGTATCGAAATTTGGTGCCCATATCTAATTTTGAATAAAACCTCATGGTAAACGCTTTCTGCTCTTATCCATTTCTTGTAAAAATTATAGATAATAAGTAACTTATAAGTATTTTAAAATAGGGAGTGACTTTTCAATCCCACTCACTACAGGGTGCGATGGATAAGTTATTGCCATTTTATAGTTTTAATTTCGCGCATGTGCGTTTGCTGTTCTTAATTTTTTTCGACTGCAGTATAATAGGGTCAGCTGGGCACCATCTATGAGAACATGAGCACCATGACGCAATTCCCTCCGCTATTAATTTGGAAATGGCATGCAGTACTTTCACGCCGGTGGCTCCAATACAAACATTTCACAGTGTTTGGTTGTCAAACCTACGACCGTGCAGAGGACTCGGATTGAGCCGTACCTCAAGTTCTTTGAGGAAGTGGTGCACCTTTAGTTCAAGAGGGTGGCTGTTAGAAAACCCTGTATCTGAAAACAGGACTCTGCAGAATGACTCACAAGCTGGAGAATCCAGTTATGGCTGTCAGAATATTTCTACGACCACACCATCCATTCCATCTGAAAACAAAATTGTCCAGACTGCACTTCCGTTGATTATTAATTAAGTCTGGAGTGGAGTTGAGGGAGAAGCCAATAAAAATTATTGTAACACTAAAACTGAAATGAAGGCAAGGATTATGGCAGCCATCGCCAATTAAAACAAGGAGAAAGCCCAGAAAAGTTGCAGAAGATTCTGGATTCGTCTGGATTCGGTTGATTTCAATCAGAATTTTATTGAAAACATTTATTCTTTAATATTTCCAAGATATGTTTGTGTACTTTTGGTAGATATATCTATTAAAATGAGATGCCAGTGTTATTTTAATTTCTACGTAATTAGACGACAATTTATCTATCGCAATATATATATATATATATATATTTGCAGTGCCCACTTATATGTGAACTCAACAGCTAGCGTCGAGTTACAGGTATGACACAATGTGTCTACATATTTATTTACATACGCACTATCTATAATCTTGAGCACTTTTCGCCATAAATATAACTTAATAAAAAATGTTATTTTTTATCATGCACGCACAAAAACACACACACGCGCATACATATATCATGCATATATGACACATAAGTGGTTGTTAATTTAGCCAACATGTGACAAATATTTGATATATATTTATAATTTATTTATAAAATTATTTTCTTCGTGTTTTTTTCAGGAAATGATACGGGTCAAGTCCAACTACTCTTCTTGTTTTGTTTAGCATTCATGAATGTTTCATTTCAAATAGTTTTTTTTTATTAGTGTAAAATGTTACCAGCTTGATTACATCATCTATTCTACTTATATGTGTTAACCATTGTGCAGTCACTATTTTTAGCACTGCATTAATTCATGCAAAAAAAAGTCCCAAGAAACGCACAAAGTAGAGAATTCCTCAGTGAGATTTTTGCGTAGGACGATTAATAAGGTGATAAGAAGTGCAGTTTATGAAATATAGGATAGATATCGGTTGATCCTGCAGTAGTTAATATGGTAGAGTTCTTCGAAGCAGCCTCTCCGGAATATGTTACACACAGTAAAAGTTTATTATGATAAATGTACTTTATATTTTTTGCTAAAGGTTTTTGTAATTTCCTAGATTTAGTCGATGGAGTTTCATGAAGGGTTGGATATTTTTAATGATTAATTTAAATATAAGTGATCATACTTCGAAAGTTTGGGGCAAAACTGAAATTAATGGAAGTACGTTTGAAATAAAATCGAATTAAACTTAATTTTAATTTCACTGTTAAATTCTGATTTTATGTATTCCTTTTCATTATTAAAAAAAAATCACAGAGCAAAAAATAAGATTCTAAAGAAAATATCACAAGCCCAAGAGAAAAATAAGCTCTTATCTCTGGCTGCAAGCATTCATATTTAGATGGCGCGATTTTGGGCGACATAAAGTAGAACCAAATAGCAAGTTTAGCTCTAGGCAGACCCGGGTAGAAACAAAACCCTCCAGCTTCAGAGAATTCACTTTTTACAATTTTATACGCTGCACGTTTAAAGAATATTTACTGGCTCCTACAATAAGCTATTAATATCAATTTATTTCTCTATTATTCTAAATAAATTAATTTTAACTGCTTTACGAGCTTTGACAATTTAATTCCAGGAATACAACTCCTTGAGAAAAATTTCCTTACCTTTTCACTATGAGTTGTAGTTACTTTCAAAATATCCATTATGTGAAGCAATGCACTTTATTTTAGATTTTGTGCTATTGCTGACAATATCCTTCGAATTCATTTGACGGAACACCTCTTAATCATTTAGTTAAATTATGCTGGATATCAGAGACGTCTGAAAAGTTATATCATTCAAAAGGATTTTTCAACTTTGAAAAAATTACAAATGGTGAAAGCTCGCAAATGGGTTAGCTAAACACTTTTTGTGACAGATCCGTTAATCAGGAGCGAGGTAACCCCTAATGCACCATGCATTGTAGCAGTGTCGTTGTAGAGAATCTATATGTCTGGTCAAAGTTCTGTTTCTCAAAATCCTTTCGGCACAATGAATCAAACATTTGTACTGTCAATTTCTGGCGTGATTTGTACATCTTTTCGTCGATATTTGACTTGGCTACACCATACACAAAAACAAGAAAAAATTCATTCTATTCTCATAGAATTTTTACTATTCATTCTTTTTTATATGGCTAAATTTAACAATACAAATAGAAAGTAGATGTTATCCCACTGCTCCAGATTCATTTAAATCATTTTTGACACCAGTAGAACATGAACACGTATACCCCCCCCGCCCATGCTTCTCGATAACGAAAGACTGATACTGTTTTTGTCACAAGAAAGTTGAAATTAAAACATGACCGGATGTGCACGTCTGCAAATATTTGTTCCAATCATTATTCTAAAAAACACGCATCGATCTATCTAGAAATTAAATTCCGCCGCTTCGTATTTGGTCATATTTGTTAACTTTACGAAGAAACTATCCACTATCTGTAATAGAGAGAACCATAACACTCTTATTTTCTATTCATTCTGCTGATATAAGCTTCATGGAATAAATTATATATAAAAGGAAAAATTAACTCAGCTGCTGTGTTTCGTCATTTGATGGACGAAGTGTAAAATTAAGGACATTATTTTACATTTCCATCACGGATTTATAAACAGAAGTAAAAAAAAGTTTTTCATAAAAATTAAGAACGTTATACATTTTTCAAGGTAAATTATGGAGGATGATTTTAAAATTTAAGAATTTCCAACCTTCAAAATTTTTGACATTTAAGCTAAATCTATATTTATGAGAGTTATAAATTAAAAAATTCTGAAAATCCAACGGCATTATTTACGCAGACAAAATTAGAAACTTTATAAAGTCCACAATGGAAGACATCACATTTGTCATTATATATATATATATATATATATATATATATATATATATATTGTTCATTTGCAGATCTATTTTTAGTTATATCTGAATTTTCCTTATATATATCTACATACACACATATATATATATACAGTTCGCAGACACAGAAACAAACACACCACACACACCATATATATATATATATATATATATATTATAGGACTCTGTCGAATTCCATATGAAGGGTCAAGCAACTCAGTTCCTAGGAATCGAAAGCCCAACACCAACACATGAGAATGATTATAGTGGTGAAGGTTTGTGCCGAACCATCCACACTTTTTGAAGAGCCGAATACAAAGATCTTGTGCACTACGTGCCACAAGGTCCCTAAACTACACTCCGCTAGATTTGAATTCAGAGTTGCCATCCAAGGCTATAGAAGCACAGTCTGCCCTGCTATTTACCAATAGCTGGAGGAGAAGAAGAGGATTCATACCTCTCCCAAGTGTATTAGCACAGAGTGAATGCAATGTATGTTATCCATTACTCCACCGTGCCTCCTATGTATGTATATATATATATATATATATATATATATATATATATATATATATATATATATATATATATATATATATTGAAGGATATAATATGAATTTGATATATATATTTGAATCAGACAAAAGAGGAAAAGTGTATCAATCTGACATATTTCACTTTTATTAAAGATTCATGAGAGAATGAGAAATGTCCGTGTATAATAATGTATTCTAGTTGGTTGATCTGAGATAAACTTACATGCATAAAGCAATATATACAGTGATTCAATGAGGCTAACAATCCGTTATGTACTTGAATATTCAAATGGACACATCATATTTGCTTGAATTCTGAACGCCAAAAATTATACTAACATTGGTTGAACAAGACGAACGCACGAGAAACATGATTAACCAATAAAAATCGGAAAACTCAAAAGTAAAAATTGCAGAATGCATTTTTTCTTTTTCGCCATAACTCATTCTCCGATGAAACTTTAATAAATGTGAAATATATTAGATTGACAAAAGTTTCCTATTTATTCTTTATCATGTATATATATATATATATATATATATATATATATATATATATATATATATATATATATAATCTGTGTTTAAGTATGTACATATATATAGTTTACTAATGCAAAGCATACGGAATATATATATGTGTGTATGTAAATATATATATATATATATATATATAATAAAATATATATAAATATATATATATATATATATATATATATATATATATATATATATATATATATCGATATTATTGGAAAATATACATACATATGCAAAATATATATAAAAATGATTCCATTGGAATAAATTATGACCATGGAATATTAGTGTTTAAAGCCTTTTTTTTATATATATATATATATATATATATATATATATATATATATATATATATATATATATATATGAGAGTAATGCAAAGCAGACAAAATTTTCTCATATACATCAGCAGTATGAATTACCTGGATTTTACGTTTAGATCATATCATTTTTTATTGTGCGTGGTGTCACCACGTATGTATGCACACGTTTCCGGTGTCTGTTTTTTTAATTTTAATTTCAGGCCAGCGAATCGGTAGTGATTTATGCATCTGAAAATAATTCATATTTATCTGTATCTCACTCATTTAAACCGTTATCTAACTACTCTCTTTAAAACTTCTTTCTTTTCTTTTCGTTCAATTTATTTGGAATTTGATTCATTGTAGCTTCTTCTTCCTTGTCTTTTCTTTTTTGTTTTTCTCTTTTCATTCATTTACATAAATTTTATCCCCCATCTTCACCTTTAGGCTCTCCTGTTCTTTTTTCTTGTGTTACACCACTCTCAAGAACTTTCATGCATTTCCTTCTCACGCGTGTATCCCACTACCACACATACACTCTCACTAAAATTTTGTTTTCTTTAAACCTGGATTATATTTACTGATTTCTTTTTTGAATTTATAGGTCTGATGAATTCAAACGTGATTACGATTCAATGTAATAAATTATAAACATGGAATATTAATGTTTGAGACTGTCATATATATATATATATATATATATATATATATATATATATATATATATATATATATATATATATATATATATATATTAAGAAATGGACAAGGTCCGACAATTTATTTATTAAAGACATTTTTTTTATGTTTAACGTTGTTATTTATAGATACAAGTATTTAAGCAAATGCTCTGTTTATGATAAACAGTATTAAATAACATTTACCGGCCTGAATGTCCATTTCTTAATATATGACGTCATTTGTTTACATTTGATACGCCAGAGCAGTTATGAATGTGCGAGATTCATGGAAGATTGAAGTTTATAAGCAGTAAATTCGACCTCGTCTACCGAAAAGGTTCTTTGTGGACCCGAGGTAAGGCACGTTAGCGTAAATGATGGTTCCGTATAGGATGCAGGTTCGAATCCTGTCAAAGAACGAATATTTTCTATGAAAATCTCTCGGACATTCAGGCCGGTAAATGTTATTTAATACTGTTCATCATAAACAGAGCTTTTGCTTAAATACTTGTATCTATAAATAACAACGTTAAACATAAAAAAATGTCTTTAATAAATAAAAAATATATATATATATATATATATATATATATTGATTTATTTAAAATATGTTTTTTTTTTTCGCTACACAATTCTACATTTAATTCCAAAATTCGCTTGAGGATGAAATGGAAATAATGTCTTTAATTTAATTAGAAAATTAAATTTGTAGCTTTTAGCTTCCATTTTTGAAACATGGTTAGAACTGTGTATCGAAAAAAAACATTTTAAATAAATCAATTTATAATATTAATGCTCTGTAAATTTACATTGAGCACTATTTTGTAAAATAAAAATATCTATAAGAACACCAGATTATATATCTTACTGTTCTTTCTTTATATATATATATATATATATATATATATATATATATATATATATATATATATATATATATTTTGAACAATAAAAAATATTAAAAATTAAAATCAGACACACTGGGTTGTAGATTAATATTCTTTCGTTTTTTTTATTATTATTCCATTTAGATTCCTCGACTAGTTTCGACCGAAATGGCCATCATCGGGAGGAGAAATATTTCTGCTTGCTGGTAGCAGTGAACTACAGAAATGAAATATATATATATATATATATATATATATATATATATATATATATATATATATATATATATATATGTGTGTGTGTGTGTGTGTGTGTGTGTGTGTGTGTGTGTGTGTGTGTGAAATTTACGTAAGGGATCATATTTTATTAAAGAATTACAGCGATTAAAATTTAAGGTACCTTTCAGCCGACACATTTTCAAAAGAAATGGTATATATCGTCCTGTAAATCTATGAAGTTGAAAAGAAAAATGATTTACAACAACTGGTGTTAAAATATACCAAAAGTAGAGGAAAAAAATCCTCTCACACTTGACAATACCTTTGGTCTTTTTCAGTCGTCGATCATTTTAGTTAAGTGACACGCTGTTTTCTCTCGTTTTCATTTACCAGGAATAACCTGCGTCTACTGAATTCTCCTTGGACCGCGTTCCTTAGAAGGCGTCTCAGTAATTCAATATCTTTTTCTTATTGCGAATACAAGTTTCCTTGTTTTTACTATATTCCTGAAGACATTCATTCTTCTCCCGTTTTAGCATTCGTCAGTTCAACAGCATTTCTCTGGGTTGAGATTTTTTTTTCGTATATATAATATATATTCCATTTATCATTTTCTATATAAAAGATTAGACATGAATATGACGATAAACTACATCCGGCATGAAGGTTTCTGATGAGGAGGTTTTGATGAGCCACCGTTTAATTAATGTTTTTTCACATAGTCACCCTGACCCGAGGTGATAGCACTTGTTAGGGTAGAAGAAAACTGGGGGGAAACGTATATGAAATTTTAAAAATATATTTTCATCGTAAAAGTACCAGCAATATACTTTTGAGAAAACAATGCATTTGATTCTCAACCAAAAGCGCCTTTGCAAAAATACTTCAAAGATCCTAATCTACAAACTGATTTCTTACAGGGAATATATATTTTATTCACAGGAACCTAGCCTTAAAATCTTGTCGGCATTAAATACGCCATTGAAGGAGGTGTATCGTAAAACATAATAAACTAAACCGAATAAATATACATTGCAGTCCACGGATATATCCTTTGCTTTAACAATATTTTTCATGAGAATACGTACATTTAGGAATTATATTATTTCAGGAAATTTTTGCGTATATCTGTAAATCTTGCCACGCATACACGCAAAGATTGTATTGCATACATATTACTCTTCTGGGAGTCAGGATAATTTCCAGCAAATTTTAAATTAAGTTGATAATTAAATCACCAGAAACGTTTAATGAATATATGTTGGTAAAATTAATATAAATTACGAGAATCATTTACTCTTAAATTTTCTGTTCATATGGTAATCAGGAAATGAAATGTAATGTTTTTAATTAAAGTAATTGTTTATTTTATCTTAATGCTATTTTCATTTAAACACATCTAGTATCATGGAGCACATGACATAATCCTGGCTGGTAACATTAATAGCAGATTCATACATTGAATTCAAAAGAATATAATTAAAAGAAATTATTGTTCTTGTTTTATCTAGCTGCTTAGAACTGGTCGATTTCATGTTGACAAGTTCGTCTTATTTAAGATCTCCCGTAGGTTATATATATATATATATATATATATATATATATATATATATATATATATATATATATAGAGAGAGAGAGAGAGAGAGAGAGATAGATAGATAGATAGATAGATAGATGGATAGATAGATAGATAATATTAGTGGCAAATATACATATACATATGCAAAATATATAGATATATATATATATATAGGTGCATACACATACATGTATATTTTTGAATAAAAATTCCGAGTGGATAGAATCCAGATAGAACTCAATGTCCAGGACAGAGTAAGGATATAATAAAAAGGCTTAAACATTAATATTCCATGGTCATAATTTATTCCATTGGAATCGTAAATACGATCCAATTCATCAGACCTACAAATTCAAAAAGAATACAGAAAAGAACAACTCCGGAAATAAAAATAGAAGTTGGAGAGGGTGTAAGCATTAGAGTGTGGGACGAATGTTAGTGTTAAAGAGAGGGGTAATAGACGGGGAAGGTGGGAGACTAAAACTTAACAGATATATATATATATATATATATATATATATATATATATATATATATATATATATACTTCAGTGTGCAATAAGAATATATAATTATTCTCCAGGCTTAACAGAAGAATCGTGATGAAATTGATCATATACGAAAATGACATGTTCATTATTAATTAATCATCGATAGGGATCAGAAGCTCATAAAGGATTGAAATGAACTGGATGGATATTGAAGGTATTTAAAGATGGAAGCCAGAGTATGAATGTTGATAGCATTACGAAATGACTGAATGATCTTTTTCCTCTCAACATTCCTCAATTTGGAAGAAAGTGGGGCTTACACACAAACGGTTTTAAACTGTTCTCACTGACTTCTGCTTTGTGTAACTGAAAACACTTTCTCAGTGATTCTTATAAAAATTGGTGTGCTGTGGGTTAAACATCTTATATAAAATGCTGGAAAAACAAACTAAATTAATATTTTGTTTTTAGATATTAAACAATTTGTAGGATATATATAATTATTTATTTAAAAATATGATTCCAACATGCTACATAAGAGTTCTCATGTTTCAAAACAAGAGCCGAAAACTTCAATATAATTATTTGAATTAAATTGAATTAACAAATAATTATATTGAAGTTTTCGGCTCTTGTTTTGAAACATGAGAACTCTTATGTAGACGTGTTGCATCATATTTTTAATCCAATAATTATATTTATGTTTACTTTTGTATCGAGCACGATTTTTTTAAAAATAATAATAAAAATACTAAAGAACTTTGGATTATTTACCTAACGAGTTCTTTTCCTATTTTCTATATATTTTCACACACACACACATATATACATCTATGTGTGTGTGTGTATGTTCGTTCGTGTGTATAGGTAGGTGTGTGTGTGTAGAGATATAGAGAAACTACAGACGCACAACATATATATATATATATATATATATATATATATATATATATATATATATATATATATATTGATAGATATAGATAGATAGATAGAGAGATAGATAGATATGTGTGAATATAAACTAAATAACGAGATATTACCAACTCTATATGCGTGCAATTGCGTGCATACACAGATAAAGAAATAAATACTTATTTAATTTACGATGAAAAGTATGCAGTACTCAATGTAGTTAAACAGATCTATGAATTATTTATTAATAAATGCACTTCTACCTATTTTTGTTACACACCTTAAAGTTTCATGGATCCCACTTCTTCAGGCGCAATTTGTAAACTTATTGACTTAATACGATTGCATTTATCATATTTGTCTGACGACTTGGGAGACCGTGAATATTTCCCAGCGGCGACAGTCTGTTTCATTCTTCCACGCCAACTTCAGTCCATGTGTATTGTGTTTTGTCACGTCTATTTATATAAGATGTCAAATAGTGCACTATATATAGTAAGGTCCATAGTTTTATCTTACCGGTTACTAGGTTGGCCGTAATGTTTATATTTAAAATTATTCTAGAGGTTAATAAGTAGAAATATTTTTGAATTCGAATGCGTTTTTTGTCGCTCTTACCGTGTTTTTTTTTTTTTTTTTAACTCTATACTAGTTATTTATCCCTGACTAGCAGTAGAGCCCGGCGTTGCCCGGGGATGTAACAGTAAGTGATAGATCAAGTATCGACCATCATAATGACTGAAAAATAAAATTGACAAAGGTTGACGGACACGCATGTTCTAATTAGTTTTTTTTTTTTTTTACGAATTGTTCAAACCCAAACTCAAACAAAAACATTGTTTTAAATCGTTATGAGTCTACCGATTGAATATAATTTTATTATAAACAATTGTCTTGTAAATGGAATTTTTAAAGCATTCTGAAAGAAAAAAGTGTGCAAGACAATAAGAAACACTACCTGCCAAAAAAAAGTGAAGTTTTGTTGAAATCGGTTGAAAAATGTAGGAAATCTGATCCCATATATAAACGAACACACACACACACACACACACAAACACACACACAAACAAACAACCAACCTGGGTTTTATAATAAGTATAACTCGATATTAATAAGTACAACTCGATATGAGCTGTCCCCCTTTCATTAATGCCTCTATAAATTGTTGGTGCTGTCATAACCACCGCAAGGTAATTTTATGTTGTCCTGTGAAGTTCTGTTGAAATAGGTTGAAAAATGTAGGAAATCCGATCCAATATATAAACGTAGAGACACACACACACACACAATCTGCGTTTTATAATAAGTAAGATTATTTAAGAATTCCTTTTTTATTAATATTATCAAATGTATTGCGTTTATGTGTGCATTCGTGGATTCTTTGTTTTTTTTTATTTACTTATATTTCTGTTTATTTTATTTATTTCTTTTTCAGGGCTTTGTCATATGACTTGCTTAGGTTTGAAGCATTTGCTTTGTATAACGTATATTAAGTTATCTTTGTTGTATCTCGTGCATGTATTTGCATTAATTTAAGGGATTTAAGGAAAAAGTTTGTTCCATGTTTGCATTTAGAAATAATTTTAGATCGTTTATGTAGTAATTTCACTAGATCTGATGTGATTATAACTATATACTCCGACGGACAAATTTTACATTTTTTGAATTTAATGTTGTTTCCTTATTTTCCATGACATTTCTGTTTTAATTTGTTTTGTTTTTTTCTTTTTATTTTGTTTTTAATATACCATATCTTTTTCAAAAGCATAGTACTGATTGCAAATTTCCTATATATTTATATCGACATAAGATTTGAAATTGAGCTCTTTAATCCATAACTATAGCATATCTTAAAACTATACAGATGCGCGTGTGTTTGTGTGTGTGTGTGTGTGTGTGTGCGATGGATAAATTGTCATCTAAATTACGCAAAAATGAAAAAAAAAACAATGACATCTTATTTTATCAGATATATTTACCAAAATTACACAAAAATATTTTAAAATATTAAAGAGTAATTTTATTTAATGAAATAGTCATTAGTCTTAACCACGTCCTTCAGACGATATCGGAATCTCCTGGAAATCTTCTGGACAATCTCCTTGTTTAAGGTGGCGAATGATGCCATAGTCCTTGTCTTCAGTTCATCGTTGATGTTACAAAGAGTTTTATGGGTCTCCCGCTCAACTCCACCCCATACATAATAATCAAGGGGGAGTTAGGTAGCCAGATGAAACATGTGACAGGGTAACAGAAATCTTCTGACAGCCATAACTGGGTTCTCCTGCTTGTGTGGCATACTGAAGAGTCCTGGTTTCAGACATAAGGCCTTCAGCAGCCAACCTCAAGAACCAGGACAACACTACATCCTTAAGGTACGATGTAGGTCTTCGTGTTGAGACAGAGGCCCTCACTAACAAATTCCTGTGTTCTTTTCTTATCAGAACGATCAGAATGAGTTTATTCGGGATGCTGTGCCTTCTTAATCCCATTGAGTCTAATCCAGCACTTTCCTAATCATCTGAACTCTCCTCAGATTGACAAGCAAACATTCTGAAATGTTCGTATTGAAGCTTTGCGGCGTCAATGGCAAGCAGTACATCATTTTTTTCAAAATTTCTGGCGGAGTGAATTGCGTCATCGTCCTCTTTTTCTCACACGTGATCCTCAACTGAACCTATATACTGTGCTGTCGACAAATTCAAAATCAAACAATGCGCATGAGTGAAATGAAAATATAACAATGCGACATTAAACCCTCGCACCATTTATCTATCTTAATTATCAAGACTTTTTGTAGGTGGGTTATTTGTTAATAAAAATTGCTGTTTTGTTTACTTTTTTGAATAAATATTTCATTTTATTTTCAGATTATAAAAATTCGTGTCGATAATCATAAGGCTCCGGAATAATCATTTTAAAATGTTAATGTTGAATTGTTATGTTTTTTTTTTCGTAATAAGTATTGTTTAAAAAAAACGCCTAAAAGATTTTGAATTTGTAGGTTTGATGATTTGTATCGTGACTACGAATCCAATATAATAAATTATAACCATGGAATATTAGTGTTTGATCCTTTTATATTATATTCTTACTCTGTCCTAGACAATGAGCACTACGTGCATTCTATCCTCTTAGGTATATATATATATATATATATATATATATATATATATATATATATATATATATATATATATATATATATATATAAGAAATGGACAATATATATTGATCAGTAATATTATCACTATATATATATATATATATATATATATATATTATCACTATATATATATATATATATATATATATATATATATATATATATATATATATATTATTATACGGATATATGTACAATAAGGAGAGTGTATTTGAGATTATATAATTAAATGGTACTCTTTATATGTGTAATATACAATATTTTCTGTTTTAATACACCGAAGATGGAATAATAACCATACATGTTTCACAACACTTCACTCAACATGTTTCAGATGGTATCAAAGCAAGCTCGTTTTACTTATATATATATATATATATATATATATATATATATATATATATATATATATATATATTAAGTTTCTCAAAAGGCGGGACGCCACTAGGACGCAAGAGGTTACAGAAAATTTAGAGCAAGATCAGATAGGAGTGATAGAAGAAAGGATCAGGAGAAGGATAGTGGATAGATCAAAGCAACTGGAAATGTCGATTGACATTACATTTATATAGTTGGAGATTATAGCTCTCAGAGAAATTAGGAGAGGAAAGGGAGTTCCACAGGCGAGAGGTGCGATACATGAAGCTATTAGAGTAGAAGAGACGTCTACATTTAGGAGTTTCGACGGTGAAGGGGTGAGAGCGGTATGCCAGCCTCGTAGGGCGCTTGAACTCATGACGTCTGGGAACCAGCGAATGCAGCTCCTTGGAGCAATTGCCATGAAAGTATTTGTAAATAAAGACAAAGAGAGGCGACGGCGCGTCTGTGAGAAAGTGAGTGTAGACGAGATGCCAGATCAGGGCCAATTATATTGCATATCCGTCTCTGGAGCCCATCAAGAACCCCGAGGCAAACAGAAGGGGCTCCAGACCATATATGGCAGCAATACTCCATGCAAGGGCGAACTGTTGATTTGTAGATCTGGAGGATCGATTCCGGGAAGAAAAATTTCCTGGTGCGGCGCAGGGAGCCAACTTTCCTTGCGGTGGACGAAGCAATTGATATATAGGTTAAAATTACTAATGCTCACAAAGAAACCATGTTCCTAATTAGATACTGCATTTGTTAACAGAAATTCACTTGGATGTTACGTAATTTTTTTAATTTATTTATCTGCCTTTTGTTACAACGGTAGATGTAAGGAGAGTTGATTATATGGTATACGTCTTGACATTTAATTCATAACTTGAGTGAAAAGCATGTATCCATACTTTGTAAAGGTTGTTTGTGCGAAAAGAAATTAACTTGATAGTCGCTACACTCCGCAGAGACACGAGTCTTACATGATGTTCTATAATTTTAAATAGCTGAAATATAGACAGTGATATTGAATCTACACTTTAAATGATCGAATGTAAATTCTCCAAAATATATCTGGTTGATTTGCAATTGAAATGATCGTGGATTCCGTAGTTGCACTGAAGAAGGAAAGCGATTTTACAGATCATTTACTGACTGGAATTTTCACTTCCATATTTATTTATATCCTTTGTTTCATACGAAAAATAACAGTCTATGTGTAAAATCATTTACTCCAATTTTGAACATAAAATTCGAGTGAGCGAACTCAGTCATTTTAATCTAGATACACTAGAGTTCAAAAGTTCGCAGACAACCTGGTAATTTTTTAATTTGAACCAAAAAACATTTTTTGTGCTTTAAATAAGAGAAAATTATTATACATGATTAAGACGGGGAGATCTTATTTTTTATTTGGAATTTTATTAGACAAAAAAATAAATAAGTATTTTATGATTAAGGTTTCCTCTCGTCAAATATCCTCCCTTAGCCTTAATTACAACAGCACAAATGTTTGGCATATATTGCATAATTTTCTCAAAATGTAAGTTTTATAATTGATTGCATTCTTTTTTCAAAGAATCTAAGAGCTTTGTTTTTCACACTTCTGTCAAGTTCATCCCGTGCTAATGCTGGGGGTCATTTCAAACTTTGGAACTGCAGTGTATATTAGTTACAAAATGTGATACGCGGATCACATTTGTGTCTTGTTATGTAGAAAAATACGTATGTATAACTGTCAATGAAAACACACACACACTAACTCATGAACACACACACATACACATTTTTGCGCGCCCGTTCGTATGGGTGTACAATGTGTGCATGTTCATATAGATAAAATACAAGGAACAATGATCTCAGTGTAATATCCCAGCATCTATTTAACATATACCGTTTTACGTGGAACAGGAAAAGAACGAAGAAAATCCTTTTGAATGCACTGACCTCTGTCAATCTTCTTGGGCATGCTAATGAAGTAACGTTTGGGAAATCATCTGCTACTGAAAATAGAGACAAAGCGACCAGCATTCACTCTTTTTCCCAAATGTATGTGGCAAACACAGGCCGGCTACGTGTAATTTGTAATCAGTTCCATGATTCCGTATCCAGCTACTCAAAAATCTGTAAATACTATAATAATATAAACGAAATATTATGTATTTCACTCACCATATACTAATTCATAAATGAAATAATATTCAAATGTATATCTACGTGCATTACATTTATCTTCAAGAAAATTCGCCTTAAATCAAGAAGAGAATTTCGCTGCTTTTTTAGCATAACATGAAATATATTTAAGTGGGCGTTATTATGGAGCTATATCCACATTTGCGACTTGGGTCTCGATAGAGAAATAATTATTAAATGACAGAAACGAATTAATTAAATAAAATAACGACTCGGTATAAAGAGATGAACTTGATACATAAAATTAATTCATTTTGAATCAATGCATGAATTTTCTAAAATCTTATTAATACACGTAGCTACATTCTCCATGATTAAAAAAAAATAGATCATAGATATATTTGAGATGACGAGGATCGTAAGCGGAATAAAATAATTTAGCTTTCTCTCTAATTTTAATTACACTTTTTATCTTTCCTGAATTAATTTAGTTTTGAAATAGCATACTACCCGTAAGTTAAGTGGTTGAATGCCGAGGAGCGGCGGATCTGTTTCCTTTGACTGGGATGTAGAGTGATGGTCCAAGAATCGGTGCTAACTCTACGTCTGTTCTCCACCTGTTCGAAAATCTACGATGTGTTCGAAAATAACACAGGTTTACTAAAGTGTTTAATCTACATCAAAAAAATGAATATGCTAGGAGTAAATGCACACTATTTCTATTTCTAAAAAAGAAGTAAAGAACAATACATAAAAATAAATGAAAATAGACTTATATATATATATATATATATATATATATATATATATATATATGCTGAATGATGAAATGATATTAGTAAAAGCACAATAAATCTATTTCTAATAAGAAAGTAAAAGAAGAATAAAAATAATGAAATGTTGTCTTTTTTATATATATATATATATGTATATATATATAAACTTCTAGGATATATATATATATATATATGTGTGTGTATATATATTTAGATATATATATATATATAAACTTCTAGTATATATATATATATATATATATATATATATATATATAAGAAAATATATGCAAAGAGAATTATTGCATTTTATTAAATAAGTATTTGTTATTTTAATAAACTCACACACATATATATGTATATATATATATATATATATATATATATATATATATATATATATATATATAAACGTCTAGTATATATATATATATATATATATATATATATATATATATATATATATATATATATATATATAAGGAAAAAATATGCAAAGAGCAATATTGCATTTTTTATCAAATAAGTATTTGTTATTTTAATAATTTTTAAATACATACACATATATATATATATGTATATATATATATATATATGATGAATGATGAATATAATATGAGTAAAGGCACACTATTAATATTTCTAATAAGAAAGTAAAAGAACAAATAAAAATAAATGAAAATTATTCTTTATTAGACAAACACACACACATATATATATATATATATATATATATGTGTGTGTGTGTGTAAATTCTGTTCCACTCTTTACACAGTTTGAATATCATTACGAAATGTGTTAAACATTGTAAATTCCACCAGATTTCCACATTTCCACTATGCGTTGTAAATCTCTCATAATTTGTTATACCACCTAGACGTAAACTTGACCAGGTCATATTTCTAGCAAATCGATCATAAATATTTTATATCACCAATCATAAATTATTTCCTTTTTTATTAATTCTGCTATCTTGATTATGTATCTTAAGTTATTTCGTTTAATTATGTTATGTCGCTAACTTTATTATTTTTAAAGTTTAGAATGAAGCATGTTGATAATATTGTTAAATGTAGATCACAGGCTGAATCTCCATTGAGAATTAAGTACAGTATATGAATATATATTGAAGTACATATATTGAAGTCATCTTTTGTCATCTTTGAATATTTTTTTTATTTATTTTTTTTATTTTATTTTATTTTTATTTTTTTTGCATTTGTGGCGATCATTCTCTTTCTGGAGAAAATTTGATGGTAAGTTTACCAATATATTCTGAACGCATTCTTCATTTATAAGACATTATCCAATAATATCGTAAGTTCAAGCTATGTTTACAATTATCCCGTCTGCACCCTACAGTTGACGTAATTTGTTTTATGTGCTAAAACGAACTGCAAAATACATTCTCCCCGAGTACATCTAATATAACCTAACTTCATCGTAGATAACCGCTTCACTATGAGGCCATTTTAATTTCCAACCGAGGCATATGGGTTCAAAAAACTTACGTCTATTTTTCGCCTGAATGAAACCTAGGTATCGCTTGAATTATTTATATTCGGACAATTTTCAGGATTTTTTTTTTGGTTATCAAAACGGCCTTTATCTCGTGTTTGTCGATCCAGGTAACATTCAAGGCAATTAGAATTGCACTTGGCCTAAATTGGAAATAAATACATTATAAGAACAGAAAATAAAGAGAAAAAAGAGAAAGGTTTCAATTGCAGCAGTTGCAGAAAAAGTGGAAGCAATCGTAAATAAGAATTTCCTTTGAATGCAGTCAAGCGTGACAAGAATCAACAGTAACAGCAGGTAGCTTTACGTTTAAGGCACAAAGATTTCTACACACAGGATTGTCTCACAGGAAAAACGCATAGATGTTTAGTGTTGGTTCGTCAATTTTCTGGCATATTAATTGTGATTTCGATCCCTGGGACACGTAGACCAAGTTTAGAATCAATAAAAATTAAACCGAGCAATAACTTAGTTGTACTAAATAAGAACTAGTCTAATATGTATAGACATGGACAGAGAAATGATAATAATTTTCATATATCAAAAATATATTTATATAAAAGAACCAAGTGAAAAGTCTTAAATAAAAAAAAAAACATAAAATATCAATTTAACATATTTGTGCCGATCGATGTAGAAAAGCAAATAACTTTCTATATTATTGAGTCGATTTTTTTTATATGAATTCTACAGTGAGGTAAAAAATTTTGACTTTTCCTTTTGAACAATTCTCGGCAATTTCTTATTATTTTTGTTTGTTTCGGTTGTATGTTCTGTGTAATCGAAAATAATTATATACATTTATTGCAACGCGTTGAAAATTTCTTGTAAGGTATATCAGTAAATTAGTGAAGAGAATTTTAAATTTACTAGGGTCATTCAATAAATAAGGTGAAATTTTCGGTGTAAGGACTTCTAATACAGATAGAAGCTTACTTTTTTTTTCAACGTAGTCTCCCAGCACTGTCACACACTTTTCCCAACTGTGCACAATTCCCTCAGCGTAAAAATCTTTGGACTGATGTCTCAGCCAGTCACTCGTAACATTTTTGACTTCATCGTCACTTTTAAACTTCGTGCCTCTCGTGAACGCTTTCAAGGGACCAAACATGTAAAAGTCTGTGGGGGCAAGGTCTGGGCTGTAAGTGGGGTGAGGGAGCAGTTCCCAGCCCAGCTCGTTGATGGTCTGCACCGTTTGGGCTGCTGTGAGGCCTTGCGTTGTCATGATGCAAGATGAATCCTTCTGAATGATGACCCCTGCGTTTGTTCTTTATGTCTTTCTTGACCTGCCTCAGCAGTTCACAGTAGTTCTTCTGTCAGATTGAATGAGGTCATTGACTGATTCGATCACCTCAGGAGACCTCACTTCTGTAGGCCTCCCAGGTCTGTCTTCATCCTCAACACTGCTCCGTCCTTCTTTAAAAAATTTAGCCCACTTGTAGACATTTATTTTGTCTGAAACATTTGGCACCATACACAGTTGAGATTCTCTTATGAATTTCAACTGGTTTGCACCCTTCAGCAACCAAAAACTTGATAACTGACCGCTGTTCAATCCTGGAGCATGCTTCTTGGTCGGCCATCATTGTTAATCGCCAAAACTCACAAAGTTTTGTTTTAATCTGCAAAAGAAATTAAATCCATGTGAAAAAGAAGTAAAACAAAAAGATAAAAATAAAAGTAAGCTTCTATCTGTATTAGAAGTCCTTATACCGAAAAATTCAACTTTGAAGGTGATAAATATTAATATTTGTTAATTTTCACCACTGCTTTTGTTTGCAATGTATATATATATATATGTATGCATGTATGAATGAAGAAATATACTATTAAGGTGTGCTCCTTCAAAATAATTGTTGGAACAAACTACAGCAATCGACCTAAAAATTGAATAAATAGCTATAATTATCTTCCCAAACCAAAACAATACTATTAAATAAGTGATACAAACAATTTTTACTAGGTTAATAAAACACCGATTAAAATAAAAATGAATAAATAAATACATAAGATAAGAAATAAAAATAAAAAATAAAAAAATAAAAAACAAAAATAAATAAAAACAAAATAATCTAACCCAAATAAATAAATAAAAAATAAACGACATCCGCCAAATTAACCGCCAAAATAGACTACACACAATGCACTACTGACCTGTATATATAAATAGCCGGGAAAAAAAAACACACTCGTGGCCTAACGATTGCGTCTAGCATGAAACAGCCTGTCGCCCTAACTGTTGACTTCAATGTTCACTTTTATATATATATATATATATATATATATATATATATATATATATATATATATATATATATATATATATATATATATATATATATATAATATATATATATATATATATATATATATATATATAAATTTAATATATATATATGTATAAATTTAATATATATATATATGTGTATATATAAATTTAATATATATATATGTATAAATTTAATATATATATATATATACATTTAATATATATATGTATAAATTTAATATATATATATATATATATGTATAAATTTAATATATATATATATGTATAAATTTAATATATATATATATATGTATAAATTTAATATATATATATATATATATATATAAATTTAAATATATATATATATGTATAAATTTAATATATATATATATATGTATAAATTTATATATATATATATTTATAAATTTATAAATATAATATATATATATATATATGTGTGTGTATAAATTTATATATATATATATATATATATATATATTTATTTATATATATATATATATATATATATATATATATATATATAAACCGGGTGTTACAGGAAAACTGCACAATTCGTGTTACAGCATATTTGTCCATCACACAAAATAATTTAAAAATATCACTGAATTTAGTTTCTTTTTTCAAAGTTTTCAGAGAAGCGTTTTAGTCATATTAATACCATTTCTCGTAATAATCATTGAAAAACCGTTTCAGTTATTCAGTTAGAAAGGCAACAGGCTAAAATCGTTTTGTTTCAGGCCCACTCCCTTCTTAACTGATCAATGCTGAGACGAGAAATACTTCAAGACTTCAGTAATGGTACCAGCATTTATACTGGCTTAAACTTTAAAGATCATTTAAGAACCGTAAATAGTACGGTGAATCATCTCAAAAAAAGGGGGAACACTAGAGACAAAACTGAGCAACCATTATGTTTGCAGGCGTACAACTAGTTTGATGAAGTGGTTTTACAACCAGAGTCTGGAAACCTGTTTGTACGTTTGCAATTATTTATAATCTCACAGAACTTGCGCAGCATAATGTGAATTCTCGGCATCTGAGAGTTTTTAACCAAACACAGGAACCCATCAACCAGAGACAATATGTGTATCAGACGATAGGATTTGCGCCAAGTTTTCTCAATCGATCTAAAACAAAACTACGGATCACTCTTGACACTACTTAACTTCGGCGAGCGAGTCTAAGCCGCTGCTTTCAGTGTGGCTTGAACGTAAGCATAAACAAGAATGCATACATACATACAAAGAAAGGAAAAGGGTAGAAATCGATAAAATATATTGAAAATTAATGTCATTATTTACGCTTATAATAAAAATATTAGTAATATAATGTTTATTCGAGTGATTAGTATTGTCAGTGCCAACCTCTTGTTTTGTATGACTTTGTCAGAAGCAGCTGCCTCATTGTACG
>CAHIKZ030004213.1:2825000-2907500 GCA_903632075.3 Acanthosepion pharaonis
TGAGTTAAAAATAGAACTCGATTGCACCCTCTCACTTCAGTGGGTCTAAAAGTAACCGCATGGTGAAATAAAGGAAACTAAAGCGGTTGTTTCAATTCATTTGCACAAGGGTGTATTTAAGGTGCGCTGATGTAATTTGCTTAAAATTCAGAATATGCAGTTTCCCAGCAGAAAAGTAAATTATATTTGCGTACAAATAAGACGTCGTGTGTTTGTGCGCTACCCTGTGTGCACGTACGAGTTTCCTTGTTCAGTGCGTGCATAAAAAAAAAAAAGAAAAAAAAATTCACAAAGATTTCTCTGAGATGCCAGGGCAGGGTTTTATTTAAATATTTTATTGACGAAAAAAAAAAAAAAAAGTGAAGCAACGCTTAAGGGAAATAGAGAAAACATCGTCTTCAAAATAATGTTTAAACCACTTTCTATTTATCTTCCGGTGGGTGAATGAACACACACTCGCCTCCAAACTTTTTTTTTTTTTTGCACATCTTTGCTGAAGGTGTTGAAAATGGCATATGCACTTTCACCTTTCCTACACAATCTTTTTTTATATTTTTTTTTTTTGTCACCAGAACTTCTCCTGGGGAAATCAACCCATGTATTTTTAACCTTACTCTTAAAATTGCGCCTTTATTCATACTGTTTGCAGAAAAGTTGATCACACGTATGACAAAACTGTTTATTTAACAATAGGTCGAAAAAAAAAAAAGTTACGTTAATTTGAAGTACGGCCATTAATTCATCCCTGCCTCAATTTCGAACAGTGAAACAAAAAAAAAAAAAAAACTTAGGATCTGCTAGATCTCTCTCTCACTGATTGGTACCACTGATTATTTTTCAACGACCAGCCTACAACTACACTCTCCAATGTATTGCAATTATATTTGAATATGACAGAAAACTTTGCAACTTGTTGGAATACATTTTCCTGTTTTTGTTTTTTTTTTTAATTTTTATATATAACTAGCAGCCTTCGCCCGCTTGCTATCTTTGTAATGTTAGATATATTCACTACTTGAAATCTTTGAAACACAAATTTTAAATACACATTTCGTTCATAAATTGGCTTGTTATAGTTAGGGAAAGTTTCACAAATAGATACCAACTTTTTAAAGGCCAAGTAAAATGCGAATTTCAAACACTTTTCTGCACTATATAAGACGATATTCCAGAACATATCTATTTTTGATATGAAAATAAAAAAAAATCCCCGAATAAAAGAACACTAATGAAGGACAGTTAATTAATGAAATAAACTTTTTAAAAATAAATATGCAAATTAGTTAAACCTAAAGAGTGATATTGCCGAGAAATAGATAATATATAATAGAGATATTGAGGGAGGTATTGGTCCTCGCACCGAATCCAGAGCAACCGACGGCTACGGGGGGCTGAGGGCAACATTTGTTCTCGTCTGGGCGTACGCGCCTGGGTCCCCACCTAAAAAAGACCTTGTGTCACATCTCGTCCAATTGCGGGGAAAGACTTAATACTGCGTAAATTATGATGAAGCCATTGGTTTTTAATCTTGGAATTCGCGGGAAAATTGAGCTCCAATTTCGCATTTATGCATATATGATGTAGGTTTTACTTAATTAGCTATTATGTTTCTCTAACACTTCAAATATTTCATATGTAACTAATGTCTATTTTCCCATCTTTGAAACTATATTAATTTTATCTTATAAACTGTTCCCTGTTCTATCATCCATGAAATAAAAGTAATTATTTTTACGGAAAATAAAGATCTACGTACATCAAGTCGTCTTTAAATTAAGTAGCAGCAGGCGAATTATCGTTGAACTTTTAAAAGGTAAGCTTAAACATTAATTCATTATTTCAATGCAGTGATCAATTTTCAGGTTTTTTGCAGTTTATTGGTGACATCTACTCCTCCCTAGCTATTGTGATGATCGCAAAACCAAGAGTCGTCAACATAAGCTACTTAAATGCCGCCCGATTGGACCGATTTTAAGTTAGTTTATAATAAAACGTACACTGCAATTTTGGATACAAAAGGATAATACCAGTTACCCCGCTTGAGACATGAAGGCAACAATAAGGTCTAGTATAATATATTAATATATATATTTTAACCTGAGCTCAACGAAAATCTTTCCCTGTACCTAAATTTTCTAGGGCTTTTTAATGAGCTATGATTCACTGAAATCAAACCAGTGGGAGCGGGGATGTTGATTGGACACACAAATACATAGTACCTTATATATAAGATTATGGATATTAAACTCTGTATGAATTTAAATTAAATATTTTCATTAAATAATATCTAAAATAAATATAATGTTATTTTTGTTATATATTTTTCATTTTTATAGTGGTTTTCAAGCAGAGTTATCACTTTGGACCTACTTGGTTTCTTATATTTATCAATGACCTTTCAATATGACTTCAGTTTCCAAGTCGTTGTTTACGCTGATGGCACAAATATATACTACTGTCTTAATAGTAAGCCCAATAGCTATGCTAAAGTAAAACTGACAGCTGAGATCAAAAATGACATTCACTAAGTTGTTAACTGGGGTAATAATCGCCTTGTAAGTTTGAATACCTCCAAAACGAAACCACTGTCTATTACATCGTATATCATTCTTTGAATCCATACATAAAGGATCTAACTTATAATTATCTAATAAAAAAAACAGAACGTATATATATATATATATATATATATATATATATGAAACAGAACCAGATTGAATGAAGAGCCATCACACTACACCGGCTTATTGCACAAAGATGAAGACATACACAGTTAGAAATATATATTATCATCCGATACCAGCTTAAACTCACTTAAAACCTTTACAATTTTACATACATCTAAAATTATCTACGGTTATAATGCACGTGATACAAGACTGACCACTGAGAATCGACACAAACAAAATTGAAAATACCAAAGATCGTTCTGATTGTCGCTTTTCTCCTAATCTCTGACGAATCTTTAACAAAAGTGAAACATGCTAGATTGATAAACGTTTCCAAGTTTTTCTTTCTCTCATCATCATCTCTCTATAGGTATATAAACAAGCATTATAGAGATAAGAACAGAGAGTTTCTTAGTTATATATATAACCAGAGGCTGCAATAAATAAAACAGCAGAAATAAACAAAAGAGACATCATGAACGTAAATAAAACGAGCGCAAAGAACAGGAAATGTCAAGTTTACCATCACTTCCACTTAAAACGATTCTGCCCCACATTTAAAAGCCGCCCTATATACAGATTGCTAAAGAACCGTCTGAAATTCACATGGTAGCTGATTGACACCATACAGAGTTAATTACAATGTTTAAAATTTCTTAAATTATATTTAATATTTCCGTTACTTAAAAGTCTTTTGTAAATATAGGAAATTATCTATCTATCTATCTATCTATCTATCCATCTATCTATCTATCTATGTCTCTCTCTCTCTTTATATATATATATATATATATATATATATGCACACACACACACATATATATATATATATATATATATATATATATATATATATGCCTGACGATTGTGCCTAGGATGAAATAGCCTGTCGTCTCTGAGTATAGACTTCGATGTTCACTTTCATGTTTATATTTACATACGCTCTATCTCTGCTATTGAGCACTTTATCCCATAAATATAATACACCTTAAAACTATATTGCTTCATATATATATATATATATATATATATATATATATATATATATATATATATATATATATATATCTGTGAAAATTTATAGAAAATAGGAAGGAACTGGTTAGGTAAATAATCCAAAGTCCCTTAGTATTTTAGTTATTATTTTTAAAATAAAGTGCTCGATACAAAAGTAGAGCATAAATATAATTATTTATTTGAAAATATGATTCCAATTCGCGACATAAGAGGTCTCATGTTTCAAAACAAGAGCCGAAAACTTCAATATAATTATTTGAATTAAATTGAGTTAAAGTAAGCTCTGTTCCATCTTCAAGCGATTTTTTTTTTTTTTTAATAACGTATTTCTGAAATTTACGTGTTTTAATAATTGAAATCAAAATTTCCATGGTAACAGCTAGGGCGAATTGTTTAAATTGGGTAGGCGTGTGTTGGGTGTTAATAATAAGTATGAGTATAGAGTTACTTTCATAGATGTCAAGTCAGGGAAAGGTGGGGGTGTCTAAAGTTGAAACGGAAGATGTATTAACCCTAGTGTGGTATGCTTATCTATGGAGATTTATTTACTTTTTTATTTTATTTTTTATGAAAGGGATTTGTGCATATAAAAAACTGCCGTAACGTTTGTTTTTTGACGACTTCATAAATGGTTATCTTTTTTGTAGGGTATTTGAACTATTTATTTGGGCTATGGATTATGAAAGTTAATATATTGTATGCTTGTTCTTAGCTAATTATTCAAACCATGAATCTGATGAATGGGCTATGGATTAATCAAGTTATTATATTGTATGCTTGGTTTTTAGCTAATTATTCAAACCATGAATCTGATGATGTCGACAAAAAACCGTTAACTCATGCCTATTGTTTAATAGATTATTATTATTTAGAAGCTTAATAATGTGCAATTTCTCATGGAGGCACAAAGGGAATGGGTCATCCCAAGTTTTACATGTTCTAGCCCTGTTTATAATTTTCCATTTTACTTTAGGTGACATATTTGTTTCCTTCAGATGCCAAAAATATTTAGATAGGGAAGACTGATTTCTTTTATTTATATCATTGAAAGAGCACTTATGCTGCCTCCATCTATCTTTAAAATCATTCTTCGTGGACCCAATGTATATCATATTAGTGCTAGGACTCTCATTGGATGATATAGTACATTGGTATACCACAGATTTAATGCAGCATTTATTTTCTAATGGGCAGTCTTCTAGGTTTCTACAATTACCCAATTTTCCCGTTTTATTGTCTGATTTAAGTGCAGGGATTTTATTAATACTATTCAGGCATGGGGGTTTGTTCAGGATCTTATTATTGTGTTTTTTTATTATACGTTCAAGATTTTCAGAGAAGCTGTAACTCAATTTTAGGGTGTTCTTATTGAATTTATTACTAAGCTTACTATCGGTAGGGAAGTGTTTATCAATTAGAGCTAAGAATTTCTGTCCTAGTTTAATACTAACCATTTGGTTGAACAGTTGGGTATACCAAATGCTTTTTCTTTTCCTGTTTTTTTTCTTATGGCCAGTGCAATCGTCTCTATAGTTAATGTTAGCATTTTATAACCCCTATTTTTTAGGGCAGTGTTATAGAAGCCATTTTGTTGTTGGAATATTTCCTTGTTAACGGAGTTAATGCTAATTCTGTTTTCTATTGACGAGGGTATATGTTTAATTATGGATGCAGTGTGGAAGTTTACCATTTTCAAATTGGAAGAGGCAATTATCTTTAAGTTTAGTTTTTTAAATTCACTGAATATAATTTTTCTTATTTTGTCTATCGTTATTGTTTTTAATCCATTGGTCCCCATTATGAATGTGGACCGATTTCTTTGCGCTGAGGATTATATCTGTTTCTTCCTTTGTCAGGTTAGAATACACAGCAGTAAAGTCCAGGGCAGTCGTAAATAGGTCCTTCGAAATTGATGGGTAGTAATCCACGATATCAAACTGTATTAGGTTGCGATTCGGTTTATCATAAATATAGTTAAAGCAATTGATGACATCCTTAGTATTGATCCATAATTTTAATTCCAGTTGTTTTTATTTGGCAGGTAAATTTTTTCCAGGATCCTTTTGCTGATCTTTCCTATGTCGGGTCGGGTAGGGTTAATTATTCTAGTTGCAGGGTTTTTTAAATGTCAGGCTTATGGTCCTTAAGAGTTATGTAACATTCCTTTTAACTTCCCCGACGTAACTCTAGACTTACCAGGCAACACATACCAACCTTATAGAAAACCAAATGCTAACCCTTAATATATACACCCGAAGTCAAACCACCCTCCATCCATAATTAAACATATACCCTCGGCAATAGAAAATAGAATTAGCATTAACTCCGCTAACAAGGAAATATTCCAACAACAAAATGGCTTCTATAACACTGCCCTAAAAAATAGTGGTTATAAAAATGCTAACATTAACTATAGAGACGATTGCACTGGCCATAAAAAAAAAAACAGGAAAAGAAAAATCATTTGGTATACCCCTCCATTCAACCAAATGGTTAATATTAAACTAGGACAGAAATTCTTAGCTCTAATTGATAAACACTTCCCCACCAATAGTAAGTTTAGTAATATATTCAATAAGAACACCCTAAAACTGAGTTACAGCTGCTCTGAAAATCTTGAACGTATAATAAAAAAGCACAATAATAACATCCTGAACAAGCCCCCATACCTGAACAGTATTAATAAAAACCCTGCACTTAAATCAGACAATAAAAGGGAAAAATTGTATAATTGTAGAAACCTAGAAGACTGCCCATTAGAAAATAAATGCTGCATTAAATCTGTGGTATACCAATGTACTATATCATCCAATGAGAGTCCAAGCACTAATATGATATACATTGGGTCCACGAAGAATGATTTTAAAGATAGATGGAGGCAGCATAAGTGCTCTTTCAATAATATAAATAAAAGAAATCAGCCTTCCCTATCTAAATATTTTTGGCATCTGAAGGAAACAAATAGGACACCTAAAGTAAAATGGAAAATTATAAACAGGGCTAGAACATGTAAAACTTGGGATGACCCATTCCCTTTGTGCCTCCATGAGAAATTGCACATTATTAAGTTTCTAAATAATAATAATCTATTAAACAATAGACGAGTTAACGGTTTTTTGTCGACATCATCAGATTCATGGTTTGAATAATTAGCTAAAAAACAAGCATACAATATAATAACTTGATTAATCAATAGCCCAATCATCAGATTCATGGTTTGAATAATTAGCTAAGAACAAGCATACAATATATTAACTTTCATAATCCATAGCCCAAATAAATAGTTTAAATACCCTACAAAAAAGATAACCCTTTATGAAGTCGTCACAAACAAACGTTACGGCAGTTTTTTTTATATGCACAAATCCCTTTCATAAAAAGTAAAATAAAAAAATAAATAAATCTCCATAGATAAGCATACCACACTAGGGTTAATACATCTTCCGTTTCAACATTAGACACCCCCACCTTTCCCTGACTTGACATCTATGAAAGTAACTCTATACTGATACTTATTATTAACACCCAACACACGCCTACCCAATTTAAACAATTCGCCCTAGCTGTTACCATGGAAATTTTGATTTCAATTATTAAAACACGTAAATTTCAGAAATACGTTATTCCAAAAAAAATTTCGCTTGAAGATGGAACAGAGCTTTCTTTAACTCAATTTAATTCAAATAATTATATTGAAGTTTTCGGCTCTTGTTTTGAAACATGAGACCTCTTATGTTGCGAATTGGAATCATATTTTTAAATAAATAATTATATATATATATATATAGTAATCCAAGTGAATCCTAAAAGTATAAAATATTAAAAATGATCCACAGAAGAAAGTTCAATAATTTTTTGCAGAGCATATTAATGAATTACATGTAAATAAATGTCAAATGTACTTCATTTAGATGTACATTTCGCTTTTTGAGAAATTTCTCTCCTTGAAAAATTCCCTGGAGATTTTCAATATAAAACGTTTGACTCTTGGTACTGACAAGCTCCAGGGAATTTCTCGAGGAGAGATATTGAATTTCATATATATATATATATATATATATATATATATATATATATACATATTATTTTTATTATTATTGTTACTACTTGTAATATTAATGTCATTTTTAGTGGTTAAACCTGTTTTTAGTTGCTATCTCTTGTTTTTCTTTCTTTAACAGTGAAGTTAATACTAACCATGCTTAATATATAAATCCTACTAAAGAGAAAATATGCCTCCGACAACAATTGAACCTGCATCCTTATTTAAGTAAATGCTCTGTTTTTAATAAACAGTATTAAACAACATTCACCGGCCTGAATGTCCGAGAAATTTTCATAGAAAATATTAGTCCTCTGACAGGATTCGAACCTGTATCCTATACGGAAACTTTTTACCGATTTGGCCACAGAGGATCGCTCGCTCGGTAAGGCCGAATTTACTGCTTATAAACTTCAATCATCCATGAATATCTCACGTACATTCATATCTGCTCATGGCTTTTCCAAATGTAAACAAATGTTGTCACACATTATGAAATGGACAAAGTTCGACAATTATTTTAAGACATTTTTATGTTTAACATTCTTTTTATAGATACAAATATTTATGTAAATGCTCTTTACGTGTGAGATTCATGGATGATTGAAACTTATGAGCAGCAAATTCAACCTTGTTAACTGAAAGCGCGTCTGTGGCCGAATCGGTAAAAAGGCACCACAGGCTATATGACGGTTCCGTATAGGATACAGCTTCGAATCCTGTCGGGGGGCGAATATTTTCTATGAAAAATTTTCGGAGATTCAGGCCGGTAAATGTCATTTAATACTGTTAATTATAAACAGAGCCTTTAATTAAATATTTCTATCTATAAAAAGAATGTTAAACATAAAAATGTCTTAAAATAATTGTTGGACTTTGTCCATTTCATAATAAATATATATATATATCTGACGTCACACATTATGAAATGGACAACGCATGACTATTACTTTAAGAGATTTTTTATGCTATCTTTTATGTATCTAAAAAGAACTTATTAACATAAAAAATATCTTATATATATATATATATATATATATATATATATATATTCTGAATATTACTGATATAAAATGAATAAAGAGGATTGTATAAACATTATGAATGAGTAATATATTTTAGGTCAACTCAAACAATAATATATTAAACCAAAATTATAATGTTTATTCTAATGTCAGGCATTACTTTCGGAACAAAATATTTCATTCAGAAAGAGAACGAGCTAAAATTCCCGGAGCACATGATGATGAAAAATTGTTAGCAGGACATATTGAAAGTGAGTGTGTGAGAGAGAAAGATCGAGTAGCCTATTTAATGAATTCGAATGCATGGCTAGCAAAACGAGCAATTCTAAAGAAGGATATAATACTCAGAGTAACAAAAGACAGACGTTGTTTCAGAGTCATGCTCGTCCATTTCCTGAATGTTTTTTTTTTACGTCATATCAAACTCAATGGGTTACTTTTTTTATTGCTGGTAATATTTTTTTCTGTTTTTTTTAAAGATGTTTTGATAGTAATATTTTTCCTTCAAAAAATCTATTTCTGATATTTTTTTTCTAAAAGTATTGATGGTATTTTTTTTACTACAACGTATTGCTGATAATAATGTATTGCTGATAATAAATTTTTACAAAGTATTTCAAATATTAAGACTTATTTTTATAGTGTTTTGACCCGAGTTTGGACGGTAACTATTTGCCCATAGCTGGAACACTAATAGGTAATACCACCCCAGGTCAGGGCGGACCTGAGAATACCAGCAATTAAGAGTTAGTTCCACGCTCTTCAGAACGTCCTGATCAGATGCCTTTATGTTGGAAGTAGTTTATAGTCTTACACACTACGCGGATGTTGTATATCGTCTTACTCAGTATGATTCCTGAATGGACATGATAACTTAATGTAACAGAAGAATGGATATTCCCAAAGAACTATCATTTCTATCTACATTTTCCTATTATTTATTATATCCATTGTAGGTTCTGCACAACTTGCGTTTTCTAAATGTCGTATTGGAATAATGAGGATATAAAAATTCTGATTGGATACATATATATATCAATACGACTAGAAGTTATTGCAAGAAAAATATTAATGAAACAAATATATAAATTGAATTTATTGCATATAATTTTAGTGAAACAAAGTACTAATATTAAACATGATGAAAGTAATATAATGACTATTATTAATGATAACGCTTTCAATCTACATAATAAACATTTCAATAATGACAATAAGTATATGAACGTTACTTCAAAATCTAAGCTAATATGGGTTGACAGATGCTAATTTCGGCGAGCTATCGCGAATTCTAAACCTACTTATGGCATATAAGATGCAATGGAATTTTAAAAGATGTTTTAGTAAAAAATGTGCGCCATATATGCCGTCAAATACGGTAAATAGTTTCATATGTTGAAGGAAAGAAGAAAGAAAACAAACAAACAAAAACAATTTAAAAAGACATTGTCTGGTAATCCATAAAAAAAGAGGAGAATAAGTAAATGTCTGAAGTAAGACTGAATGTTTTCCACACCCATCATGAGATGGGGAAAATTACCTTTTGATGGCATACTGTCAGCAAGATTTTTTGACACGTGAGATAGCGAGGATTTTCCGACAGATTAGTGTGTTACTTTTTATCAGACAATGGCTCTACATTATATGAGTTGACGAAAGAAAGAGTTTTTCGATAGATTTAGTGTAATTTGAGAAATCATACGAGCCCAAATATTTTAATAATTAATATATATATATATGTGTATATATATATATATATATATATATATATATATATATATATATATATTAAAAAACAAAGACACTTTCCATTCTTACTACTCATTGCAAATCAAATATATTGCAAAGAGGTCGAACTCAATATAAGATACAAAATATAAGGAGACTATCTCTCTCTCTTTCTATCTATCTATCTATCTATCTATCTATCTATCTATCTATCTATCTATATACACAGATAGATAGATAGATAGATAGATAGATAGATAGATAGATAGAGGAGCATATGAACACAGGCATCAATACTGCCTGTTTCACGCTTCACTGTGACTTGGTCTGATGATCGTATTCAGACATGTAACAGCGAGTTACCATTTAGTTTTGAAGTCTATTTCCACATTGTCTATACAAATGCTCCATATCCAATACTGAATACTATTGCCATATCAGTTAGTTAAGTGCCATACATGATACATGCTTGGGTGATCATGTCTCTTTTGATTCATGACTGACTAGGTAGAAAGCTTTCTAACAGTAGTTCGATATTCCCTTCTTCAACAGACAGGTTGCCAAGTCTGTCCTGTTAATCCGCCCATAGGTTGATGGGGAAGATCTGGATTGATAGCTTTCGCATGGGAATTTGCTCGTAAGTGAATGTAATGAACCAGACTGGAATTCACACTAGGCTCACCGAGGAAATTTTAAGCGATATGTTTTAAATTAGATACAACTTTTTGTGGGTTTCCAGGGTGGAGCTTCATTTACATCAGTCAACATTGGAATATACGCATAATATGGTTTTAATATAGTTCAAAATCTTCCTAATCTCAAATAGGGTTTAGATCTTTTCTGTTTTACGGCTGTGTGTTTCGTAAAACAATTATTTTTCTGTAACAATTCCGATTAAAACAAGAATTTGTTTCATTATTAAAATGTCTGAACATTGTAATAAATTTATTTCCTTTGGCAAAACAGGTTCACGGCAAAACATTTACCCCGAAATATTGTTTAAAATTTTTACAGCATTTCCTAATTAAAAAACATATCGAGACGTATATATATATATATATATATATATATATATATATATATATATATATATATATATATATATATATATATGAAGAAATATAGTCTTAAGGTGTCCACGAAATTATTAGAAACAAAGCAAAGACTCTTTCAATGTTGTGCGATATCTGTTCGTCTATGTGGAAGTGAATACTGGACAATCTCCTCAAGTATGAAGCCAAGACTTAAAGCAATATAAACGTTGTTTCTACTAAAAGATCCTGAAAATGCTATAAACTGATCAAGGATGAAGTTTTAGATAAAATGGATACAAAGAGGACATTTATTATTTACACTATTTACATTCTGATTATTGTCCTCACATTTCTTGTTCCTATCTCAGCATTTCTGTCGTTGAGTGCTTCGACACTCTGTAGTGCTAAGAATTAAGAACTAGACGAGATATCTCAAGACATGAGCAGTGGAATAAAACCTGTCTGACTACCTAGATTTATGTTCAGCCTTCTCTGATCGAGATACGTTTCAGGAAGGCCGGAGGGCAAGACAGTCGAAACAGTGTGATGACAACAATAATGAGAAAATAGTCCGAAAGTCAATAGTGTAAATAATAACTACTCATCACAGAAATTGAGACAGTAAGGACACCTATATTTAACATATAAAAAGACAGTTGACATTTCTAAGGTGCATAATGTGGAAAGAGTTGGACAATTTGTCACTCACATGACATAATGAGGGCAAGGGGGACATAACCTACCAAACGAGACTGTAAACGGATGTTAGCAAAAAGGACAAAAATTACTAAGAGAATGAAAAGACAAGACATTACAGAGCCAACGTCATGAAGGAAATTGGCACATAGATGATGATTATTGTTAGCTTATTCAAACTATGTTCATAAAAATAGGTTTTCTTTTTGGTATTGTTTGAAGTGACAAATATAGATGATTTGTATCATAATTAATATTTCTTTAATACTAAAGACTTTGCTTCAACAACGTGAACTTTAATAAATAAATATAGAAATAAATATACTTTTTAAATAATTATACTTTATAAATATGCAAATAAATATAAAAATATGTGAATAAATATACTTGAACATCTTGAATTTTAAAAATAAATAATTTTCATAAAGAAATATAATTTATAAATATAAAAATTATTATGCAAATATAACAAAAAATACACATTAATAAGTAAATGAGCTTCAACAACTTGAACTTAAAATTTAACAAATACATATTCTTTAGAAATATACTTTATAAATAAATATAGATCATAAATAGAATTTATAAATAAATATAATTCATAAAAATATTTTTAAAATAATATACCATATAAATATACTTTATAAATAAATATACAAATAAATATAATCTATAAATAAATATATAATTAAATATAAAATATACAAATAAATATGCTTTAACCAATAAATATTTCAACAAAGGGAAATTCAAATTTAGTAAATAAATATACTTTATAAATAAACATTATAATTTATAAATATACTTTAAAAATAAATATATTTTGTAAATATACAAATACATATGCAAATATTCAAAAAATATACATTAATAAATAAACTTTAACAACCTAAACTTCAACTTAAACAAATAAATATTCTTTATAAATATACTTTATAAATAAATATACAGATATATATATATATATATATATATATATATATATATATATATATATATATATATATATATATAATAACTGCCAATGTCAGTGTTTCAGTTTGTCACTCTTTTTCAATTAAAGTGATACAATTCTCAATAGCTCATCTCATTCTTCTATGTAATAGATGCCAATATCTGTGTGTAAATGTGTCATACTTTTTCCATTTTACTCCTAGAAGCGTTAACTCAACATGTAGAATTTGCGAATCAATCCACTTCCGTGAGCGAATTAAAACATTCCGGTCCGTATCCGGATTCCCAAGTTTTCATTACTGCAATTGTTTTTTGGACCAATCAGATTAGCTTCTACTGATAAAATCAATTAAAGGGACGCAAATCTCTAACTTTAAATAGCTCATGTTAAATGTGAAACTACTTTTCTCAAATTACAGCGTTTCAATATAAAAAAAAATACACATGTTTTCAACATTACTGCTAGAGGTCGTAGCCCAACATATCATGCCATTATGGAATCAGGCCGACTCCGCGTGCTAATTAAAATTACTCCGGGCCAAATCCAGAGCGAAATTTTGGATTCACATGTTTTCACTGTGCTCGTGTTCAGTGATATTTTACGTGATATTTTTTGCGTCAAAATTTTTTGTACAATTTATATAACCTTGAAATAAATAAATGTAATTAATTGCCAAATACAGCGAAAGTTACCTATGAAATAAAAATAATTGTTTGTACAAAAGTAGGAACATGCGTATATCAAATTATATCTAAATTAATTGTCAATAGAAGAATAATCGTTAAAATTAAAAAAAATAAAGTTAAATATTAAATCAATACTTTGCAGCAATCAACTTTGTGTTCTTCTGTAGTTTACTGTTGGCTATCGTATTTAAACTTTGCTACATATTGTCATGAAGGCCGAATTGAAAGCCCTCCACAGGAGCTAGCTTAAATGACACTTGATAGGGCGGCTTTTATGTTAGTCATAAATATAATTCATAAATAATTATAATTTATAAATATACTTTATCAATAATTACATCTTATAAAATTATTTATAAATATATTTTATAAATACATATCCCTCAACAAAGTTAAATTCAACTTTAGTAAACAAATATACTTTATAAATACACTTTATAAATAAAAATACTTTATAAATATACGTTACAAATACATATACATTATTTACATTATTCGGACTATTGTCCTCATCTTTACAATAAATTTTAATAAATATGGTGACAAAGGTGAAGAAAATAGTCCGAATAATGGAAATCATGTACATGATACCTCATCTCAGAAATATAGACAAATATATTGTTGTGGTACGATCCACCTAATTTACATAGTGGAGTACCGACCATATAAATATGGTTGGTACCGGGAAGACGGGGGAGAATCAAGAGATCCAATCCAGAGACTCTGCCCGACTGCGACTAAGTTAACCCATTCTACAGGAACGGTCTTCCCAAGAATATACCAAACTATCTGTAAATATTGTGTACACGTTCCTGCGTCAATACATTTTGTTTAAGTACATTTTGTGTTGTATTATTATTATTCCATGCTTTATTCAAGTTTCAACATATATATACTTCGTAAATATTCAAATAAATATACAAATATTCAAATAAATATATATTAATAAATAAATAAACTTCAACACCTTGAACACCAACTTTAACAAATAAATATAGTTAACAAATAAATATACTTTATAAATATAAAAATAAATATACACATAAATATACTACAACAACTTGAACTCCATCTTAATACATCAATCCATAATTCAACTTATTTTTGTATGGTCTGTTCAGAATGTAATAGATTCTTTCAATTGACACATTTGCCTAATACCATTTCTTTTTATATATCCTGGCTAAACTGAATTACATTTAGAGTGCAACCCTGGTTCTCAGACGTCTCACATGTCGAACAAATCAGTTTTTGAACAGAATATTGGAGATGAAAATGCCTCGGTTATCAAACAAGTTTCGAACAACATTACCGAGCCGAGCCGAACCGAGTTAACCCGGACGGAATCATTTCATAGTCGACCACCATGTTGTATTCACTCGTCTATTGTGAAGTGCTTTTCTTTTCCAATATTATTGTACTGTGCCTTTTTTTTCTTTCTCTTCTTTAGTCCTCAGTCATCACTCGAAAGAAAGCTAGCAGTGATACTGTTAAATGAAAAAGAAAAGTTAAGAGAAAGACAAATGTGGTTAACACTGTTTCTATGATGATGATATTGTCTCCTCCGACTCATATGGCAGAATAAACGATCTATAATATTCTTATAAATAAAGAGACGACCATGTCTTTCATTCCCTTTTCCACACAATAACATCTCCTTCATTCCCCTTTATCTTACGCCATCAACACTCCTACATACAGGTACGGTAAAATTGAAGTGTCCATTTATATTTTAACTGTTTAGTATTGAGTTTGTCTAAGATTTAGTGATTTTTATTAGTTTTATGTATTATATAGTATTCCTTAGTTTTATGTATAAACTTGTGCACAAATTACTGTTGTTAAAGTTTAAATAAGCAATCATCTTGGGACGAGGAATGGATTAATCCATTTTACATTGATTCCGATTGGAAAAATATTTTCGGTTTACGAACATTTCGGGTTACGAACGAGCTTCAGGAGCTACATTCGTGAACCGAGGTACATGCTAATTGTCAATTAAGATTGAGTAAATAGATTTTTTCATTTTTATTTTCGTACAGTACAATACTATGTGTTCATTAAAGCTTATATTCCAGGCTTAATAGGGCACTTCGATATGATGTAAAGATTAACAAACTTGTCAAGCTAGTGAATTAAATCCTCATTGTGGGCCCCACACTCTGAGCCTTGTGATACACATGTACGTTTAAAATCATTTTTGAAACATTTCGATGTAGTGTAATCGATCTCAAATGAGTATTGAGATCGATCCTCACTGGGTGCTACATACTTTCAACCTCTGCTTAGTAAATCCATCTATTCAAGACTGGATGGTTGTCGGAATATTTTCCTAATCCTGTATTTTACGTCTGTAGAAGTTATCTGCTGGGAACGAAACATGGTTATAAACATCGATTTATACATCTGAATTTTTTTTTTAAATTTCTTCAGGGTGCCTAGGCACAAAACATGAAAACAACAAGATTTTTTTCGATTTTCCTTTTTCCAATTTTCAGCTTTGTCGATAACAACTTCGGAGACATTCTGAAAAAGAAAAGATACAACAAAAAGAGGCAGAAGTTTCGTCTATTTCCCAAAAAATATGTCTGGGAAAGAAAAGAACGAGAGTTTCAAAAATAAATAAAAAAATGCCGACTAAAGAGAAAGAATGATTTCTGTAACGTTTATATATAATCTAAATATACCATTACATGGCCAAAAAGTGTTTGGTCCTTTTGGAATTTGAGAACTGTTCACTTCTCATAGGTATTATTTTCTTTTAATACATAATTCGCGTGAAAAGTATATTGCATTTTTTTTCTCAAATTTATGTATTCAGGAGGTTTTCTTGCTGTTCGCTTTTCCTTTCCTTTGTTATATTATCATTATAATTTTCTAAAAAGTCTCCAGATACTGCTTTATCTTTGCACACACACCACCCACACCCACCCACACCCATATATATATATATATATATATATATATATATATATATATATATATATATATATATATATGGGTGTGGGTGTGTGTCTATATACATATATACTGGCGTCTTTCGTATAGAGAAAAATGTTAAATTTCCATTTCCTACAGCCGTGCGACAATAGGTAAGATATTTAACTGACGTCTAGAGCACACTGAGAGCGAAACAGTCTGTCTGTGGATATATATATATATATATATATATATATATATATATATATATATATATATATATATATATGTGTGTGTGTGTGTGTGTGTGTGTATGTATATATAAGAACAAAACATCAATCCTTTCTCTGACACATCCTAATTATTTTATTACCCTTGAAAATATATACGTTTTCCTCGTTGGAACTACTTTAATCTCTCCTCATACACACACACACACACACACACACACACACACACACACACACACACACACACACACACACACACACACACACACACACACATATATATATATATATATATATATATATATATATATATATATATATATATAAACGTTTTATTGCCATCATTATTAACTACCTGATGAGACATTGTTTATTAATGTACAAATGTTTAATACTATCTTACAGGTTTTAATGTAACAGTGTATCATACATTTAATACGAATAAACAATACCACACACGCACACACACACACACACACATATATAGAGATAGATAGATATACACAGACAAACATATATACATATATATCATTGTTTATGTTTATATATATATATATATATATATATATATATATATATATATATATATTGCACGCAGCTGAACATTTTTGAAAATTAATTTTAGCAGAATTTTCTTGGTTAATATTTTGCAGTATGTGCAGTAACAATATCAACAAGGTAATGATACGATATATCAAGTTTCAAAGATCTGGAGAACTCGATATGGCTTAGCAAAACTCGCAAACGTATTTCATTGCAACGTTCCCAAGGAAATATACAATTCTGACAGACAGAATCACTGAAAAGTTTTTATTTTGAATCAAGACGTAATTCCTCGAAACAGCAGAAATGTTTGATCACTTGGTCAGATTTTCGAAAATGGGTCGAGGTGAGAACTTTTTCGAACACGCTCGTATTTGCCATCTTTCTCCGGCAGAGTGTGGTAAAGAAACGACATTGAAAGAATAACTCTAAAAGAATGTATATGATAGAATAAACACAATGCGATTGTTGTTTGTATTGAGGGCAAAATGTCAGTGCTTTGCAATTTATCAAGTCGACAGAAGCACGCCCGACAGTGTCAAATAAACGATCTCTCGCCTGTTCGTGACGTCAGACATTCGCAGAGCAATCCATTTGAGATTCGAACTCTCTCACGTAAAAGCGCTCAATTTCAAGAAAAATGTTCGATCCCAGCAATATGTCATAATTTGTTCCTGCTTCGTTAGTTTCTTACGCAGTTTTACCTTCGGTTTTTAATTAAATCTCCTTCTCTGTATTTCGAACCGACGTGTTATTTGATATGATGTCTCGTTGCTTCACAAGGAACATCAGAGACGTGTCAATTGTACGACAGAAATATTTACATTGCTAGGTGATACGAATGCCAATGTAACTGTTACTATATGTTGCTACTAGTTCTATGAAAGTTGAAACACTTTTTATATTTATTCATCACTAATTCATCAAAATGTATATCGATTAATGTGTGAGAACTGTTTGACATTATATAATTCTTAGTTGTTAGAGATTATATAAAATTAAATATTTTATATGTTGATAATTGATAAAATGATTGAAATAATTATCTTTAATTTTATTAACTGATAAATATAACCTAAAAATAAACAGAGCTTTTCTAAGTATCGGGTTTGCCATGATAACGATATTTAAAAAAAAATAATGATATTTTCTTAATTCTTTCAGTTGTTTTGATTCTGGAGTTATAGAACGAAGCGTGGGGGAAAGAAGAAAAAATAAACAGCCAAGTAGTTTGCACATATTGCATCTCACATAATAAGAGGAAAATTACATCAAATTACGTATTTTAATTGACGATTGATTAAATGGATCATTTTTGTACGGTTCATCACCACTTTTGGGGTTATTTAAAACCGAAAGGTATTTTAAATTCTAAGAATAATATATTTTTTGCGAGTTAATGTTGTGTTAACATTTATTTTTATAATAGAAATGATTCCAGATATATGTCTTTGTGCATAACACATGGGGTTGATATGGATTCTAACCTTTCCCAAGTATATTATAATTAACTGATTTAAAATATGGTTTCTTCGCTACACAGTAATAAGCATGCTTCAAAAATGGAAGCTAAAACCTTCGAATGTAATTTTGTAATTAAATTAAATTTACATTGAGCATTATTTGTAAAAATAAAAATATCAATAAGAACACCGGATTATATATCTTACTGTTTATATATACATACATACATACATACATATATATATATATGTGTGTGTGTGTGTGTGTGTGTGTGTGTTGCTTTTTTAATTTATTAATCCGATATATTTATATTACTTAAGTTTTAATTTGAGTATTTGAGTAGACGCAACGTATATTCAAATAAATATACTGTGTAATAAATAAAAGGGCGTATGCACAATAACATTTAATTATATATATATATATATATATATATATATATATATATATATATATATATATATTTGTATATTTAGGCAGCAATCCTCCCTTTATGCATGTTTCATTAAAAACGACAGACAAGGTACTACGGTTGAGCTTTTTATTTAATTTTTCTTGTGTTCTGACAAGAGCTTTCTTTTCTGGACAAAGAGTGTGTAAGAACTGTCCGAATGTTCCTCACCAAACCGGACTCATAAATAATTACATCGGCTACACAACCACATGTTTATCCAGACGTCTTACATTACACCTATCTGATCACAGTTCCATCAGAACACATTTAAACACACACTCAGATTTACCCGACACTATTAGGAACATACTAGTAGAAAACACAAATATATTAACTGCATCCACTTGCAAAAAAAAGACTAAAAAATAATGGAAGCTCTAATAATAAAAAAGAAAAGTCAAATCTTAACAATATTAACTATGAACAAAGCCACAATGTGCTAACCATATTCGGAAACTAAAAACATCACTACCACACACTGAACATACACAGAACACACACACTCTACTAAGCTGATAATTGAATCATCCTTGATAGTGGCTAAAGGTATAGCCGAAAGCGCTCGGAAATACAGAACATTCGGACAGTTCTTACACACTCTGTCCAAAAAAGCTCTCTTGTCAGAACACAAGAAAAATTAAATAAAAAGCTCAACCGTAGTACCTTGTCTGTCGTTTTTAATGAAACATGCATATATATATATATATATATATATATATATATATATATATATATATATATATATATATACATTTTATGTGGTTTATATCAATATTATCCTATTAACATCAGTTGTAACATCGATGTTTTCTAAGATCTCAGCATGCAACAAGTTATATCGTTAATAAAAGTTAAAACGTGAGTAAGGCCGAGGAGAGTGCTTTCGCTGAAAACTTCATTCCTCTCAGGATCTTCGTACGAATGGAGATTCACAATTGCCTGAGAGATCTCTGTGATACACATTGTTAAAAGCCAGTGAAACATCCAAGTCAATCGCTCTAGTTAAAAAGCAAATATCGTCCTCTTTAATGATTCGCTGCAAAACCATAGCTAAAATATCAGCTGATGATATACACGACCAAACCTTTATTGCATGTCGCTCATAAGAATGTTTCTGGTGCATTTGTTGTTAGCACAAGGAAAGACGTTGCTAACAACAGACAGAATGACATTAAGTCTAATGCTAACAGCAAATTAAGCTTAATAAACATATTTAGATTATGTTTTCCTTCAGTAAGGGTTCACATGCCTAGCAGATTGAATAAAGCAAAAAGATGATTTATTATGCTAATTTAACACTACTTCACTGATTCATATAATTTCGAGATGATTCAGAATGATATTCGATGAATGAAGCCCACTCGATACTGGATGATTTTTTATTCAACCAAAAATCAATTCATCCTTCATTATTAAATGTATGATAGACAATAAATATATACAAATATATAAAATCAATATACAAAATTCAATACGAAAACTGACACTCGATTTTTAATCTTTTAGGACAATTTATTCCAGAAGCTTTTCTTAGTCACTAGAAGCATGGATCGGCGTTGCCCGTGCTTGATTCAAAAATCGTACGACTCATACAGCAATCGCTATCACTTGACTTAAAATGTTTTTGCCCTACCTTGCATTCAAAGGAGTTCCCTTAGCCGTGGTGATGTTGCTACATGCCTTACTTCTTGGCTATCTCACACTGCGAATTTTTTCTAAGCTCTATACTAAACATTATATCTGTTACGAAAAACGAACTAAACAAAATGAACACAAAACGATCAGCTTTAAAAATGGACTCGTAACTGGAAAAACCGAATGAAAAAAGAATGTTAACAACAAATACTTTTTCACACCCAACCCAGTTCTGCAGAATCAGAATCAACGTTGAGTTTAAGCAAGCGAATGAACCAATTAGAGGAAAGTGCCATGCAGATTTAAATTTTTCCCAGTTGTGACGAATGCAGGTATCGATTTTTTTGCATGCATACATATTAGCTAACATTCGTGTCAGTCAGCTGTTGGCTCTCACGCTGGCCAATAGAATCTTTTTGACTATTCGTGGCAGCCAGCTATAGGCTCTCACTCTGGCCAGTAGAAAATGACCGCAAACTACATGAAAACTGCCGTATAAGCATGAAAAAATCGATTATTTCCACTATCGATGGGAGTTGGGAAATGCAAAGTCGGTCTTGGCCTTCCCACTAACTTGTAGCATGTGCATGTAAATTTTGGTGCAAATCCATCGAAAATTGCAGCCGTGCATTCGTTACACACACACACACACACACACACACACACACACACACACACACACACACACACACACACACACATCCTGCCTTTTATAGATAGAGATTTGTGGTTGACATTGTTTTACGTCCTATAAACGCTTCCATGGGCTATTTAATGCCGCAATCTAAATATTTTGAACACAATTTTATGGCTTCAACTAAATACACTTTGAACTCAACTGTTTGCCTTCAACTACAGATAAAATGTGTTGTTGGTACTTTTGCTATAACAGCTGTTGTTGGAAATTTTACTACAAATATATATCGTTGGTATTTTTTATATAAAATGTATTGCTGGTATTTTTACTATAAACTAAATGTTATACTTTCATGATGTTTTGTTTTTGCAAAGGGATTCATTATTTGCCCATAGCTAGGACCCTAAAAGGTGATACCTCCCTGGGTTAGGGTGTAACTAGCAATAACAGCAATTAAAATGTGATTCCATGAATTGGAGGCCTTGTTACTGGATGTATTTTATCGTCATACCCAACACTAATCAATGATTTGTCCTTAAAATAAATATATAAAAGCAATACATGATTTTTTTTAATTAACTTCTAATGATTCATTTTTAAGACAAATTTCACCAACATTTTCTACTAGAGACATTTTAGCCTTCATTAGATCTTGACATCTGTCTGTATGTAAAAACAAATTCGATCTGTTTCCCACCGGTACAGTTGACACGTTCTTTAAAAATATTTTCCTAGATGAAATCAAACAATTTTAGCGCCGCGTCTCTTTTTGAAAAGAAATGTTATGATTTAAAGTAGTCCTTGACGTTTTCCCCCAAAGAATATTTTACTTTTATTAATGATTAACCAACCACCCCAAGCAAGGCGAGAAAGCCACAAAGACGCTATGGACTACGGCGCGTGAAGAACATTACGATAATTTTAGTTAGGAGAAAGGACACTATTTAAAATGGATTCAGGAAGACAGAAGATGGCGACAAATGTTACATTAAATAGATTTTAAGAAATTAGATGGCAAGGAAGTAAGAAACTGGAAGAGATTTCCACAGGCGATAGAAGAAACTATTAACATAGAACTGACGCTTACATCGAGTTAATTCAACAAATAAAGCATGTGACTTAATTGTCACTATAGTAGTACGCTTAAATTAATGTAGTCTTGTTACCAAGCACGTTAGAGCAATTCCAAGGTGTTATTTATGCAAAATACAGATGGAAGCTAAATCTAAGCAGTCGGAATGTCACAGAAGTCGAGATGATAAGTAAGACCGATAAGATTATAGACTCTTTTTTTGGTTGTTTCGAAAATCTCGAAGTATAAAGCAGGAGCACTAGACCGGATATAGCACCAAATAAATGCACGGATGAATGGTATATATATATATATATATATATATATATATATATATATATATATATATATATATATATGTCGAAACTCCTAAATGTAGCCATCTCTTCTACTCTAATAGCTTCATGTCTCGCACCTCTCGCCTGTGAAAATCCCTTCCCTATTCCAGTTTCCCTGAGAGCTATAATTTTCAGCTATTCAAGTGTAATGCCAATGGACATCTCCAGTTGCCTTGATCTATCCACTACACTTTTCCTCATACCCTCTTCTATCACTCCTATCTGATCTCGCTCTATATTTTATGTAACCCCTTGCGTCCTAGTAGCGTCCCGCCTTTTTTTGGGGGAAATGTTTATATTTATATATATATATATATATATATATATATATATATATATATATACAAATTCATGAATTATTCACACAAAAACTAATGCAAAGGTTAATGATTTATTTTGCGAGAAATCCATCATCATAAAACAATTCAAATAATATACAAAACCTCCGAATCCGTTATGAATGAAATGATCCTTGTTTATATAAATTTCTGCCGTATTAGTTCTTATTTTTTTACTACAAGCTTTCGTCTGTTCCTACAGACATCTTTCAGTATAGAATAGATGTTGTTCTTGTTTTTTCTCTTAGTAATAAGAGGATTCGGAGGTTTTTGTATATTATTTGAATTGTTTGCGATGATGGATTTCTCGCCAATTAAATCATTAACCTTTGCATTTTTTTGTGAATAATTCATGAATTTGTAAATTGATTGCACGTTTATCGTAATTTAAATAACTGATCCAAGTGCGACTTTTGGATAATAAGTGCGACATTACTGTAATTATTGAACAATATAGTTCATGCCACTTTGACAGAAAATTTACCAGTAAAAAATTCGTTCATCCCCATATATGAACGCACAACTTTTAAAAATTTAAAATCAAACTCAGCGTTGCTACTGCGCGCTCCAAAAACAATAACTCATTTCCAATAGCATTTTCGGATACAACAATACATATATTTTCGTTGTCCTCTTATTACGGCAGAAATTTATATAAACAAGGATCATTTCATTCATAACGGATTCGGAGGTTTTTGTATATCATTTGAATTGTTTGCGATGATGGATTTCTCGCCAATTAAATCATTAACCTTTGCATTAGTTTTTGTGTGAATAATTCATGAATTTGTAAATTGATTGCACGTTTATCGTAATATATATATATATATATATATATATATATATGTGTGTGTGTGTGTGTGTGTGTGTGTGTGTGTGTGTGTGTGTGTGTGTGTGTGCAAAATGATATCTGGCGAGAGGAATTGTCTGGCACAACATTTTAGTAAAGCCTTTCCTGTCTACAGACCAAGCAACTGATTGAAAATAATCCCTCTACTTATAAACTAACCAGAAACATTAAATAATTCAAAGATTCCATTTAATATCATTTATCTGCTAAATTATTTCAATTATTAAAAATTGTATGTATATACAATGTTTATTTAAATTCGATGCATTTTAAACCTCAGTTATTCCGTTAATCATATTTCGATGCGCCATAATCAATTCATAAGCGATTTTTTCCTGGTTGATCGCTACCGACGTTGAGTAATATGTTTGATACTCATTGATTAAAAAGTCGGAAAGAACCAACCAATTAGCGTGGGGATGTAGAATCAACCCAACAATCAACTCAAAATATTCTAAATTAAATGTTTTATTTAATTTTTGATTCAGAAAAATACCTGTGATATATATATATATATATATATATATATATATATATATATATATATATATATATATATATATATATATATATGTGTGTGTGTGTGTGTTCTTATTTCTGTTGCTATGGTGAATATTCTTTACTAAGGAGTTTTATATTTTTTTTATATTTTTCATCCCAACCCGTCGGTCGCTGTACCCTCAGAACTTACTTTGAAACCTGTGGTATTATTTGATAAAAAGGGAGCAGTTGAATAAAAGTAAATTTAACTTCATGTTTCTTTTGAAGCCGTGAATTCATTCCTTGTTCCAGATAATACAGAAATAATTTCCGATTCTTTGGTTGGGTATAGCGACATCTTAAAATAAATGACGGTTACGCCTAGCAGGCATACCGGCCCTCACATCTGAAGTAAAATGAATATCATAGCTCCATGAAGAAATACATTTTACGACTAAAATTCACAAAGGATCAAGAGGCAACAAACATCGATGAAAGATATGAAAGACATTTTAATCGATGCACCGTGTCCATTCAGGAAGTGGGCTATCATGGCTCACGAAAAATCTCCTATACTCTATAGCCCTTAGTAAAGCTTGCTTTAATATCTTTTCTAGTCCATATTCAGCAAAACTTTTAAAAATGCGAGTTAGTTATGTTATGCATGCATTACCTCTGCCAATATGTGTACTAGTTCTTTCCATTGTTTCATAAAACTTCTTCATTGTTCACAGATTTATTCTATGTTATGCTCAAAATACATCTGCAAAGCCAAAATCTGAAACGTTACGTGTCTTTTCCGTCACTGAATATATTGCCAAGCGTTTACAGATAGAAAAATAAGTAATTAATAATTACATAATATAATATGTAGAGGGCCATGGCAGTTAAGTTGTTGATAGAAGTCAGACGTGGACGAAACGCCTGTAAGGTTCAGATACTCCTGCCCGCCGGGCCTAACTACATAAAAAGGTTGGACTTTGATTAAGTCCAAAGAAGAAGGAAAAGAAAGCAAACAAAACAAGACCGATAATATATGTATACACAACAAATATATATTCATAACAAGTTACAATACAGGGAAACAGTACAAAGGACGAAGTGTGTGTGAATATTCAGTGTGTGCGTGCGTGCGTGTGTGAATATTCTGTGTGTGAGTGTGTGTGTGCACGATATCCCTTGTTAGCGACTACATTTCGAGGTTGATAGTTAGAGTCCTCTAGGAAGCAGAGAAATTTACCTCGGGGTGTTAGTGCCCAGGCCTGAAAGGGAAAAAGAGGTCGAAGCGAAGGGTCATTGGCTATTTATAGCCGGGAAAGAGAGACCTCTGGTGAAAGGGTTACAAACTGAAGGAGGAGGTAACTCCGACAAATATATAATAATATTACATAAATAAGTAATAATAATTAAGTACTATTTTCTTTGTTTCTAAAGATATTTCCCCGTTTTTTAATACTTTGCTTAGCTTTTCGAAAGCATCTTTCGCTGTCTCAATGTGTCTTCGAATTTTGGTGTTGCACTTCCCGTTCTTCTGTTATACTAGTCTTAGATAATTACAATTTTGGTACTTGTTTGTTTTCATGTCTCTAATTTTAATTCACTTTTCTTTTTTGATGGCAACCATGCATTCTGCTTTGTCGCAACTGATGTTTACTCACTTCTCCACGCTTTTCTTTACTGCAGTCTGCAGGATTTCCCATATTTTCTTTTCTGCGTTGGTTATAAATACTGACTCATCTGAATATAAAGAGTGTGAACGCTAATAATGAATCCTGGTAGGACTTCTAATTCTCTCAGAATCACATCACTGTATGTTATAGTTTAATGATTTCGGTGAGAAGATACATCATTTCTTAAACGCCTTTCTATTTTTGTATAGTAACTGAATTCATTTTCTATCTCGATTGCAAGAGTTGGTTCCCAATATAAGTTCTGAATTATTCTAATACATTTCATAAATATATCAATCTTTATTAACACTTCCAAAAGTTATTTGTGAAATACTTTATCAAACACTTTTGCATAATATATAACAGATAGGAAAACATCCTTTTGAAATTGCATATTAAGTATGTTACTATTTCGAATATAAATATTAGGTTATTTGTTCCAGTTTCTTTAACGAACCAGACTGTTCTTGTCCTATTTCGGTTTTAATTTCGCTGCGAGTTCTGTTCAACTAATTCGGATACGTTTTGTTATATGACTCATTAGCTTCATTTTCACATAGATTTATTCCTTTTCACCTACTTTCTTAGATAGTTCTATGAGAATGGATCTAATTAATTCTTCCTGTATATCACCGTTGTGTTATATTTTATTATGTTTACAATTTTGTATTTTCTGAAATCATCTAAATCTTCCAGAATCTGCATTACAATTCCATTTGTTTCTGCTGCTTTGCTCCTGTTAAAATTGACTATTGCTTATTTAATTTCAGGCAGTCTTAATTCTGATCCTTCCATAATGTTTTTTACTTCGGTTTCCCGCCATTTTTTTTTTGAGAAACGGAGTGCATCAGTCGTACAATTTTAAACAAACCAAGATGAGAAACTTTTTCATTAAAATCTATTTTAATTTATATAGGATATTCTTTCAGGTAAGATGTCTTCAGTTGTTTGAACTCTATCTAGATCTCGCTCTCTCTCTCTAATTCTTTCTTTCTTTCTTTCTTTCTTTCTTATAATTCATTCTTTTTTCGCGCATAACCTCTCGATAGCCTTTTCTTTGCTGCTTTAAATTTTCTTTTCATTATCATTTTTCCTTCTTTTTCAGATACTTAGGCTGCTACTATTAACGAGCTGCCTTTCATTCCACCTGAATGTGGGTACAAAGAAGTCGTTTAGTTTTCATAAGAAGATGAAAAGACACCATGGAAACTTCAGGAATATTTTTGTCTCTTTCCAGCTAAACTGAAACGTCACAAGACAACGTATTTAAAATGTAACAAATTATGGTTACTTGCATAAGGTGAGGAATATATGAAACATTGTCAACCCATCTGTTTCACCGTAGCAAGGTAAGTTTGGTTGCTTTATCCAGTATTAAAATTTAGAAGAAAATCTTACAAAGTTTTTTTCTTTGAATTTTGAGTTAGCTACAAATATAATTCGGCCAAGAAAATTTTTTCAAAAGGCTGTATTTTCGGCTACTATGTAAGATAGATTTTTGGCGGCTAAGTGCATGATATAGATCTTGCTGAAAATCTACCGACTTGAAAACACTGGTTGCTGATCTTGTGAGCAAAGCTGCTATATTATTTAAGCTTTCTACAGATATATAAACTGAACTTCCAAGAAATAAATATTTTCTTTTTTAATGGTTTTTAAATATGCATTCAGCCGTATGGTGAAGCAAATGTATTCGAGGTGGCAAAAGAACCGAACACCTAGAAAAAAAATGATACCCAGCGAACGGGCAATCGACAACAATTGCGCGGCATATACGAGATTGAGGGAGCTGTTTAAAGGCAACGAACAATCCTGTGATAAGATTAGCTCTACTTAGCAAAGTATGGCAAAAATAGGATGGCGTACGATATATATACACACACACACACACACACACATATATACACACACACACATACACACAAACACACACACACACATATATATATATATATATATATATATATATATATATATATATATATTTCAATTAAATCATTGTATGTTGAGGATAACAGTTGTAAAAATATAACCACTGAACTAAAGGTCAGAGAAAAACCTATCGCATGAGGAAGAACGCTTAACTATAATAGCAACAAAAAGTAAAATAAAATAAAAAACAAACACCCCACCCCGCAAAAAACAGGATTGTCAGCTTGATGTGTATGGCAAACAGTCAATAACGACACACATTGCCTCATCCTGCACCCAGAAATGTTTCCATTGTTCTGTAAGGCGCATTCAGATTTCCAAATGAAAATCATGTAGTCGGCCTATATAAAATCCCTACACGGACTCAAAAAAAATGCTATGGGCTTTTGAGCCTGAATTTGCATTTTATATTTATATATATATATATATATATATATATATATATATATATATATATATATATACGTATAGGATTGGTGTATACGGAATAAATTCAATAACCAACAATTACTATTCTTAAAAGAGTACTCAATACAGAGTAGAGCAAATTAAATTATTCATTTAAAAATCATAACCTTAATATGTCATAAAATCACTACAAAAATAGCCATTTTGTTTCAACACCTCTGGTGCCTCATCAAGTGAGGATGTTGAATATATATATATATATATATATATATATATATATATATATATATATATATATATATATATATATATCAAACGGCGCAGATCATGTAAGAGCATGGGATAAATGTCTATCCCACAAAATGTTTCTTATCTAACAAAAAACACTAAACTAAATGGCTTTTTCCAGGTTTTCAGATGAGACGTTTAGCCATCTTGACACCATTTGTAAGAATCATTGAAAAATCATGTGAGATATTCAGCTAGAAAGAGAAAAGGTTAAAATCCTTTACTTAGAGTCTCGCTGTCTTTCCAACTCAGAAGTGGAGAGAGGAAAATATCATTCAGGCATTCATATTCTTGTTCCATCTTCAAATTTCATTCAATAACAAGCAATAGAACAGTGAATAAGTTTAAAAATGATGGAAAAGTATAGAGGAAAATTGGATCAGGAGTTCCCAACAGGAAGAGGGACCATCATTTCAACTCAGAGTGAATTACATTCTAATTGTTCATAATAGATTTTTATAAAACTTCGGAGTATTCCAGTAAGATATATTTAATCATTTCTAAGATACAACAGTGCAAAGCTTAATCTAACAATTGGACAATTTTGGCGTCAGACGATTTGAACAATTTTGCAGATACTTACCCTATATATATATATATATATATATATATATATATATATATATATATATATATATATATATATATCTGTAGCGATGGAACCATATTTTTTATATTAGTAAATTTACAATATTTATGCTCCGTAGATTTGCATTGAGCACTGTTTTGCAAATATATATATTATGATTGCTTATGTTTATCACAATCCTTTCATATTTACGAATATTTTTTTTTTATTACAATTAAATAATTTGATTGTAATATGCGGGAAAATATTAGTGATTCTGAAAGGATTATGATAAAATAAGCAGACACAATTTTTGTAATTTATTCAATCAGACTGTCCAAAAGAGAATTTTTTGTCTAAATGCACACACACACAAACACACGCATATATATACATACATATATATATATATATATATATATATATGTGTGTGTGTGTGTGTGTGTGTGTGTGCGTGTAGAGAGAGAGAGAGGTGGTTTGTAAAATTGAATTCGGTGTATTTGTACAGCAATTGGGCAGTGCGCCCGCGTATAGGTGTAAGTGTATACATGAAATATTGCTGTTAAATTACACCCAATTAAAAAATATATATATGACCAAACCGATTCGAAAGCATTTAATGCCAATAATCTCTGGAGAAGCCTCATTAAAATTCAGATTACTTCTATATCCGAATATAATCCTTAAATCCTGAAAATCATCAGAAATCCCGAAGAATAAATAAAATTAATTTAGGAACTTTCGTTTGTATTTATTTGTGCAAGTGAAGATTTGTTGAGCAAACACACGCACACACTCAATTTTTTCCATGATTTGTCCATTTCGTAGTGTGTGACGTCATTTTTTACGCTTAGATACGCTTCGAGTAGATAGGAAATTTCGAGGCATATGTAAAATTGCAGTTTGAAAGCAGTAAAATCGACTTTGCTAAACAGACGTTCCTCTGTAGCTAAAATGCTATAGCACGTCAGGATATTTGAGGGTTCCTTGTAGCCTACAGGCTCGATTAATGTCAGGGAACGTATATTTTATATGGAAATTTCTCGGGCGTTCAAGCCGGTAAATTTTGTTTATACTGTTTAATATAAACAGAGCATTTACTTAAATATTTTGTGTATATAAATAACGTATATCAATAATACATACATACATATATATATATATATATATATATATATATATATATATATATATATATATATATATATATATATATATATATATATAATATATGCAATTGTTTGTGATTCATTCCTTTTTGTATTTGTTATATACATCTTTCCCGGTTACAAATTTAATTTTTTTCTGCAATAATACAGATATCACAAATCTCAAACGCGTTCTTTCTTTCTTTTTATATACCATATCATTTCAGGACGTACCCGATCATGTCTCTCCACCTCCCTCTATCACTTGCAGCTCTCAACAAGTTACTTCCCTCTGCTTCCTTCCACAGACCACGTTCTATCATACACTAGCTTAAGTCCATCAAGCATGTCACGCGTTGTTTTCTCTTGTCTCTCTTCCCTCTATTCGACCCGTTAGTATCAGATAATCCAGGCCCTCCTCACTCATTATGTGTCCCGGAAACTTCAGCTTCCTCTTCCGGATATAAATATAAGTTTCCTCCTTGTTTGCAACTTCTCTAATCATCGTTGCTCACACGCTCGGTCCATGATATCCTTAGCATCATTACAGCGTAAACAATATTCCATTCGTCTTCTAGTAGTTGGCCTTCAAAGATGATAGTAATTGCGCTACGTGATCGTTTGCTGTACCAATCTGAGGGCATCGATTACTCTCATTGATATGTGAACATGTTGTGTGTCGAGTATCGAGACATTTTTCTCTGGGTAAAGAAAATAGAGAGTGTATGGAAGATATATAAATATAGCCAGTGATTCAGTTTGTCCTCATAATGCTGAGTGAGGTGATGTAATCGAATCGGCCAGAACCATTTTTCCGGTTACTAAATCTTTAAAACAGCGTAAAGAAAAAAAAAATCTTCCACTCATGATGTCTTCAGCTTTCACCATATAGACTAAAACATATGTGTAAAAATAATAATGGTCAAATATTTTTTTTCTAAACATATCCTCTATTGCGGTTCGTAGAAACAACTAGACAGAAAGGAATCTATATTGATAGACGTGGCATCTTCTAGCCGACCATTCATCTTTATATTCTCTGTTTCCTGGGGGAGGTGATGTTTCGTTTCTGTTAGATAAAAAAATAATTCTCTGGGGGTTACATCAAACTGATTCTAGGAACACACGGTTGACCATCAGGAAACGTTATGGTATCATAGCTCTCAGATTCTGCTCCCTATAGGAAAACCAGTGATATATTGCAAACATAGCAATATTCCTTATTGATCAACCATGTAAAAGTTTTCTCAGATGAATATGCTTTCAAGCGAGTGAATATTGAGGGTCTTGAAGAATACACCGGTTTGTCGGGTCTCTTAGATTGAAACCAAAGTAGCACGAATTGTGTAATTTGCCAAATAGAAGAAATAATAACATTCAGCAGAAGCAAGAACTGAAATGGATAACACATGGCTCACGAAGAGAAAATAATAACATAATCAAGATTTTGGCTTTCCACATAACCTTGGTCGACCGAATGGTTAGTTAGGCAATAACATCAATATTAGAAAGAGCGATAACAGTTATTGGATTTCAGAAACCATTTTGTTGAAAAAAGTTTATAAATTTCAACCGACAATTATGCAAAGAGTTTATCAATAAATGGAAGCAATAATCTAACAATTCTTCTTCTTCTCCTTCCTTTTCTTCTGTCATGTCCTTTTAGTATGGTGGTGAGCTTAGCTCTCTACAATTTCCTGTAGTTTGTATCTATTGGCATTTTTTGTAATTTTGCTATCCCTCCTAAACACTGTTCTACTAACGATTTCAATAAACTTGTTTGCGAGGGACTTATTCTATGTGTCCTGTTACTTCAGGGCGTTTACGATCATAGCTCTCCACATTTTCCTGTCCTTCGTGTAATTTAATGAATTTTGTATTTTTTTTGTTTCTCCTAAAACTAGTTCCTACCTCAGTTTACAAAGCTCACTATGTTATGATTTGTTTACCTCTGTCCGTCTTGCCTTCAATCTGTCCTGTTACTAACAGATTTTCCAACCGCTCTTACGTATGAGTAAACTGACGATAAATCGTGATAGGATTTCCAGCTACCTGAATATTGACATAGACTCACTGTAAAATTTAAATTAATCCGCTGGTTCTTCTTCTTTTCTTCTTCTTCTTCTTCTTCTTCTTCTTCTATGTTTTCTTCTTCTTCTTCTTCTTCTTCTTCTTCTTCTTCTTCTTCTTCTTCTTCTATGTTTTCAGAATTTAGCCGATGATGGCACTCCTTCTTCTTCTTCTTCTTCTTCTTCCTCCTCCTCCTCCTCCTCCTCTTCTTCTTCTTCTTCTTCTTCTTCTTCTTCTTCTTCTTCTTCTTCTTCTATGTTTTCAGAATTTAGCCGATGATGGCTCCTCCTTTTCTTCTTCTTCTTAATCCTTCTTTTCTTCTTTTTCTTCTTCTTATTTCAAATTTAGCCGATGATCTCCTTTTAACTATTTCTTTAACTCTATTAGACAAGCTCGTTATGTAAAGAGTTCTTTGTTTTCCCCTTTTCCGCTTGCCTTTTTTCCTATCCAGTTAATAGCAAATTTCCCAAGGCTTATCCCCTCATCATGTGCCCTAGAAATTTCAACTGCCTCTGATGTTAAGTATAAGTCAACATTTTGCGTCACTTTTATCTAAATCTTCGTCGTTGTTCACATATTCGGTCTATGGTATCCTTAGCATCCTTCTGGGAGGTGAGCATTCATTGCCATATAGGAAAACTTATGTCACGTATCATTTCATTAGCCTTTTGTTTCTAACGAGATCTCTTCTGTTTATAATAATCTGCTTATCCAAAAAATCCCAACTCATTTGTATATCTCAGCTTCGTCATTGTTCAAGTCGTCTCTGCGTTCTTTAACACGATTAGTTAACAAAGAATTCTTTAAATATAAGTAATATTAGTTAGAAAAATATGACCAGTCAATGATGTAACTAGTCTAAATCCAAATAGTGTATTATGCTCTGGAACGATAGCATTATTATTTTGTCAGAATGGCATTACTAATTTGACATAAACAAGCGTTCAAACTATTTTCGGTATATTTGTATTTGCCTTTCTTCAACATTGTCTCTGGAGACATCTATTGGTGATATGAGCGAGATTTCTATCGGAGACAAAGCCACATATTCCTACGGGAACAAACATGATATAGGATATGTGAAGATAACTTATCATTTTCATTAGGAACCAGTATTCGGCTAGTTGTTGTAATTCTCTAAGAGATTTACTGTGTTTTAACTTTTGCTCCTATTATGTTGATTTTGTTAACATATGCATTGCACATAGAGAAACTGAAAGTCTGTTTCTATAATAAGAAATAAAAAAAATACGAAAAAGTTTACATTCTATCGGGTTAGGCGTTTTGTCCTTCCCTTTTTTTAAAAAAATGTTTTTCCTTCATTTATTTTCAGGCCAATCATTTCCGTTATTTTTTTTCTATTTATTTATTTCATCTACAGAATTCTTCTGGATTCTTTATTTTTATTCCACATTTAATTTCTTCCTCACCACAAGACTCGGTCTGAGTCGAGGATCGTATTTTGTGTAGCAATGTAATTCAATTTTGGCATCGGAACAAATCCCACCTAAATTGGTAAAGTCAGGAATCTTACGTGTCGCAGACTCAGTGTCGGCGTTGTCGACCAAGAAAATTCAGCCTACAAAATACTCAATTTTCATTCACCATCATCATTATTATTATTATTATTATTATTATTATTATTATTATTGTTCTTCTTCTTCTTCTTGTTCCGATATTTGCTTTTTTATTAAGTTTCAGTATTTAGATAAATCTTTCTATAATTTCAAAAACTTTTAGGATTATCTTTTGATATAAAAGCTGAAAAGCAAGTATAGTCTATCTATGTATGTATCTCAGCCTACTTGTGCTTTATTTCTTAATCTATCTAACCAAGTGTGCCTAGACATGCACATATATTTAGCAATCTATCTCACCTTGTGAATATATATATATATATATATATATATATATATATATATATATATATATATATATAACAAACATTTTATTGAATAATATAGACATATTATGTCTGTTTATTTTAAAATTATCCTGATTAATTCTCTAATCATATTAATATTAACAATAATAAGGTGAAATCCATCAATTAAGGCGCCATAGATTTCTTTTCTTTATTTTTATTACCCAAGTACTTTCGATCTCCCACCTGATCATCGGTGGGAACAATGAAACACTTAATGTAACTGTGATCTTTGCGATGACGATTTTTAAAAACACCAGTGAACGCGCTCTGTTATAATTATTTTAAAATTAAAAATTTATTTGGTTTACCTATGGAATTTTTGCAAAACAATATATATCTTTGTGCGGGTGTAAATATTATTTTAAAATAATCTTACTAAACCATCGTAGTTTCAACCCACTGATATTCAGGCTTCTTTGTTTCTATTGTTATGTGTGTATATTTATATGTACCGCCCCCATACCAATTTATGTTGCCAAACAAAATATTTGCATATCGCGGTCTTATTTAATTTTTGCCCACTGACGCTCTGAAGTGGGGGCGTCTTCATCTCTCAATAATTCTGTATAACATTGCGTGTGTAGAAACTTCCTTTCATGTCGACATTTTATCGTAACCTCAAATTTCTTGTTTAGCAAGTTCCTGGGGTTTTTGTACATAATTATCTCTAATTTCTTCACCAAGCATAACCTTCAAAACTGTGAACTCTTCTATAGCTCACTGTTTTCGTGGTTATTTCTCATTTCAACACTACCTCCACATTTTTATCTCCCTAGCGAAATATTGAAGCGCCGTGCTAGTCCAGTGTTTTATGGTTATTATATTTTGGCAACAGAAAGCACGACAAAAGTGGTATGTTTAAAAAAAAAAAAAAGTGATACAAGGCTGGGTTTAATATGGGGAGCATGAGCGCGTACTTTCGGGCCAGGAACAAAAATGCCCAGTCTCAGTACCACCGCTAACATTGATGTTCAGGACTAGAAGCGCCTAGTTTAATCACTGGCAGCCCTAATTATCTGTGAGGAAAAATGTATATTTATTACTAATACTCTGTTATTATACAACGAGCAATATTTGATTGTCACCAGCATTCAGTATGCAATAATATATATGCAGCCTCTGAGGATTGTCACAGATGAGACTGAAAGTACTTTGGAAAATAAAAATTATTTAAAAGAAAATTTTGTAATTTTAAAATTTTTTACAGAAACTAAGAAATTAATTTGTGCACTTGAAAGGATTGAAACTAAAATAAGTACGTATAATACGTCTAAATTATTTAATCAAACATGCTTGAATATATATATATATATATATATATATATATATATATATATATATATATATATATATATATATATATATATATATATATATATATATATATATATATACATATATATATATATATATATATATATCAAGAAGTATGTGGTGCAGTTCAATTTACATTACATGAATCCTTCATACAAAAAATTTTAAAAAAGACCTCATGCAACTGTAATACATAAACAGGGATCATAACATTCATCTACAGGTTCGGGGTTAATGTACTTTATTAAATTTGTAGCGAAGATGTATTCTCGCCATTTATATCATTAACTTCTATATCTGTTTTTTGTATGAATGATTCATGTAATATATATATATATATATATATATATATATATATATATATATGTTGAATAAGTTTTCGCTGATTTTGGATGAAAAGTAATGTTTTAGTTACAGAAATTATTAAGAAACATGTCACTGAATGTATTGTCTATCGCTAGTCACTACTTTTTCCCATCTTTCTGGCAGCATTTGAATCGCACGACACGTCTTTTGAGGCTACCGTTAGTCAACCCACTTTTTGCCATCTTCATAAAAATGAAAGTGATGCTCAGGCATGCCATGTGCCATCGATCGGAACAAGTGATATTCAGACGGGGCAATGTCCGGTGAATACGACGCGTCGGGTAGAAATTCCTATTTAAGCTTGTCCAAGAAGGTTTTCACCCGTTTTGCGACATGTGGTCATTTTCAAAAATCAGTTTGTCGTGTCTCTGCTCGTATAGCGGCAATTTGCCTTCAATTCTCGGCTTAAACGCATCAATTGTAGTGTATGGTGCTCTCCCGTGATGGTTTCGCTCGGTTTGAGTCGCTCATAAGTAACTACGTCCAGCTGATCTCACCAATTGCAGATCAGAAGCTAATAACAATGGATATTCGGCTTTCCCGCAGATGTTGATTTAAAGCCGGGATTACCCAACGATATTCTACTCTTAGGGTTATCGCACTGTATCCACTGTCCATCACCGGTCTCGATACGATGCAAAAACCTTTCCTTTTCTGTTGCTGAAGCAGATAATCACACGTGACAAGACGCCGTTCGATGTCTCTCGGCTTCAATTCATACGGCACCCAATGTCCTTGCTTTTGAATAATTCCTAATGCTTTGAAACGTCTCACACCTATTGTATGATCAACTACTAATGATTCTGCAAGTTCAGCTAATGCTTGATATGAGTTTTCTTGAAGTAATGCCAATTCTTCGTCTTCCAACGTTTTCGGTGCACCAGAGTGACCATTATCTTCAACACCAGAATCATTATTTTTGAAGCGACTAAACCAATCACTGCCTGTTGGTTCCGACAGTGCATGGTCGCCCTAAGACTGTAAAAGAATTCGGTATGCTCCAGCAAAATTCCCCGTGAATGCAGTTTCTTTAGCACGAAATCCAACATGTATAATGCTATGAAAAACAAAGTTGTTTACACTTCGGCGAAATGCATCTCACACGTAAAATATTCTTTCTACCCACTCATGACTTCGCCAAGATACATTCACAGTCATTCAGAGCCACACATACAAGTTTTCTCAGATATATTTCTCATGTTTCTAAAAGGAAGTGTTCTCTATAGAGAAGAGCTAATCTATTAACAGACTTTGTCTTCCAAGGAATGACCGAAATATATGTTTATTTAAAGGAAAATTGATTTTATACTAGTTCTGAAAACTTGAATGAATTACTTGATTTGATATAATTAATTCTTATTGATATATAAATATGTATCAGTTTTTGTAGACAATATCTAGATGAGGCAATAGATAAAATTAGTAAACTAATATAAAAGTATATATAATTAAATATATATTCTGTGAAGAGAAATATTGTTAGTTATATTTCAAGATACTGCCCTTAAAAGAATATAATAAAACCTTTCTTTGAGTAGGGTGTAAGAACTGGCTATTCGTTTCCCACTATACACGTCTGATACGGTTGATTCGGTAATTCCTGTTGCAGATATCTGTTCAGACACCTCTACGAAAGAGAATAACCGTCATGTGAGCTGCATTTTTTTTTTACAATGATGCTTACCTTGTACAAGGGCCACACGAGGTTGAGGCTCTGGGATATAATGATATCGGTACGTGATAGAGGAAAATACCTATATGGCCTTCAGTAAACGATTTCATCGAGTAACGCGTTCTTATTATCCCTTCCGAAGAGAATTCAGATATGATAAATGTTGCAATAATGAAATCCTTAAAAAAGCACGAATTGTACAACCCGGTTATATTTGTAGTACGACCCCGAATCTTTTGAATTTTAACACCTCTAGAAAAAATATTACCTGTAGCAATTAAAACCTGCAAGCGAAAATGTATGTTTAACCTTTTCAACTGAAAATGATAAATTTTTAAACTCTTCGAAAAAAATTAACAGTGTATAGTGGATCCCCTATTTTTGCCGTAACAAAAGTAATCTTAGAAACTAACATGTTACTCTAGTATATATGATAATAAAGTGAAACTTCTTGCAAAATGAATACTTTCAGGGACACAGAAGCACATGATAAACAGACGATTGATTGATTATGTCTTTAACGGCATATCGATACCTCATGGTTCATTTAATGTCGAATTTATTTTTATCGGGAACTTGGAAGTAATAAAAATAGGATATGTTATTCCACTTTCACAACTGAATACATGGTAGATGATAGCCCAGATTTTGTGCATGTCTGTGTGGACATAATTACAAGAAACGGTGATATGTGTGTTTTATGTTGTAGTTTTGTTGAAGTACATATTGTGGAATAAAGTCTGATTTAAGTAATTGAAAGAGGGATTAATATCATGAAAGAGTCCTCATGTTGGTTGGTTTAAATGTAGTTGGGAGAAATCGCCAGAATTTGTTAGTCTATACATATTGTTCTTAATGTTTTATATAGAGATATATTGCTGATAATTTTACTATAAATATGTATTTTATAAACTTTCATAGCGTTTTGTTTTTGTGGGGGGGTCATTTTTTGCCCATTGTTCCGTCATTAACAGGTGGTACCACACAAGTCAGGGTAGGTTTGTGAACAATGACAATTAAAAGATGGTTATACGCTCCTTAAAAACTTCAATCACCCAATCAGAGGCTTTGCTGCTGGATGCAGTTTATCGTCATACCCAGAACTAATAAGGACGATATCCGTTTGATTTTCAATACAATATCTGTCATGTTATTTGTATACCTCGTTCAGATATGTAATGAAAAATGATTTAACTATTACGATATTTCAAAGAAAAGCATATATTAAATGTAAGTCCATAAGCAAGTCCACTAAACAAGAAGGATATATGTTCCTCTCTTTGGGAAATGAAAGCTTGGACAATTGGTATAATAAAAGATACCAAAATTTCATTCAATTAAAGACTCATCCATTTTCGGCACCGCTAAATAAAATAAGATATATATAATAAATTCGCTCGTGCCCACCCCCGCCAAAAAAAAAACCGTTAAAAACTGTTAATGCAATTTCATTGAAAATTTCAGTCCGAACATTGAATACATGTGAAAATTTCCTAAAATATAAGATCTTATTCTAAATAATGAATGCTGTTTGGGCTATACTGACAAGGAATAAAAAGAAGATATCTGACCTTCAATAAATTATTTCCATGTAGATTTAAATGTATCCCGTTCTGCGATCACAAATAGAAAGAGAATAGGTCAAACTAATGGAGATAATTGAGAAAAAAAAATGAAATCATCCATTCTAATTAAAAGTCTGTCAAAATTAAATAGAAACAATAAATATCTTGGGATAGCAGTTACTTAAACGAATTAAGTGATAATCCTTGCTAAATGAAACCTCTATAGGATACATGATATAAAACAGATGTCTATGTGAAATTTAATAAAATATTTCCATCCAATTTTGAATCTATTCCGTTTCGATATGCCATACGTTGACAGATCTAACTAATGGGATGATTGGAAGGATGAAAACCTTAATACCTGTTAATGTCAAGTTCATCAAAATTTAAATGTTATCATTAACGACATTCAATGGGAGATCATAAAATGAAGAACTTCATCAAATGAATTCTTCCTGTTGCCAATTTGACATGTAATATAAGGAAGAACTCTCAGAATCTCAATAAAATTATACTATACTTTTATTTCAATAAAAAAAAGTTAAATCCTATTAACGCCTATCAATCAAAATTTAAAAATATAACTTGGAAATAAAAACAAGCTTTCTTTTTAAGTCATGTCTTATGCTTATACATTCTTTTTATACATAAAATATTTAAGTAAATGATCTGCTTATAATAAACAGTATCAACGATATTTACCGGCCTGAATCTCCGAGAAATTTTCATAGAAAATATGCGTCCCCAAAAGGACTCAAACCTGTATCCTATACGGAACCATCATATAGCCTGACGCCCTTTACTGATTTAGCCACAGAGGAGCACTTCGCATAGCAAGGTCGATTTTAATGTTTTTAAACTACAATTCTCCATGATTTTCTCTCGCACATTCATATCTGCTCGATCTTGCTAACATATTTTCAGGCTAGTAAATTTCGTTAATACTGTTTATTATGAGCAGAGCATTTACTTAAATATTTGCATCTATAAAAAGAACGTATAAACATAAAAAATGTCTCAAAATAATTATCGGACTTTGTCCATTTCATAATATATCTTTTTACAAATATCAAATCTTTTTTTTTTTTTCACAATTTTTTAAAGAGTGCTGGCTTTGAAAGTGTTAATGGTACTATTTTTTAAAAGTAAACATTGCCATAAAATATAAGCACGAAAGCATTTGCTTTCTTATCTAATGCATTGTTTTAGGTGTTAGCACTATGTGAATCAATCTGTAAATCTTTATTTTCACATGTGCACCTTGTAAACATTGTCACCCTACAGGCGTGTATTAGATTGAAATGAAGACATGTAAATTGGAAGGACCAATGAATATAAGCCTCGCTGGATTAGCACAGCAGAAAAGAATATCCTTAATGAAAGAAATGAAGGCATAAATATATGGAGAAGTAAGCAGCAATTTCTTAGCAAGAACTTCAGAAAGGTATACATTGACCTAACAAAAGTCCTGGCTGTCTTCTTTAATGTCACTTCAGTTCGTTGGCGATCATGACACTCCATAATTTGCCGTCTCTTGTAGCCGTCTTTTTATGCTCACTTCTAAACCTTGTTCCCTTATTCATTTGCTCAATTTCACTAAGTACGTTATGCGTTGATTCCCTCTGTTCCTCTTGCCTTCAATCTGTCAGGTGAATATCACATCTTCCAAACAATTTTTCCTCATTATATACCTTAGCTATTTCAATTGGCGCTTTCCGATTCTATCTATAAGTGTCAATTTTTATTCCATTTTCTTCTAAGAATTCGCCGTTGCTCGTACGTTCGGTCCATCTAATTCTCATCATCCTTCTGTAGAACCAAATTTGTGTTGCTTCTCTTCTTTCTCTGTCAGGAGATTATCTATAATCGACTGTTATTTAGAAGGATTGATATTATATAACAGTTCAGTACTTTTTTTCCCTGTATCTAACGAAACTTTTCTGTTTCTTAATGATTTCCTTAGCTTTTGCAATGCATCTTTTGCTATCACAATAAGCCTTCAGATTTCGGTGACATACTTTTCGTCTTTTGCTAAAAGACTTACAGTCACTAAATCGGATTCTAATGGCAGACACCGAAAGAATATTGCAGGAATTCCTAAATGTGATAAGCAATAAAAAAAAAAAAAAAAAAAAAAAACTTAGAAAATCCTAAACTCTGTCAGAAGACAAAATGTTAGATCCTATTTCTTTCTATCCAATTTACATGTAGTCGTGATCAATGCGGCCTGAAATGTAGCAAGGTGCCTCCCAGGTTAACAGAACAGTAATTCATGAATTATTTTTATTTTAAAAAAAACCTTTATTTTTAAACACACAGAGATACCAAAATCATGGCTACTATTTCGAAGTCATGTCCTTGTCATTCAATATCAAATTCATAACGTGTAAGGAGTGGATAGTCTGTTTTTTTCTTTTGCCTTCCTCTAGCGACTTCAATCAGTCATTATTCGCCTCTGTAAAAAGAAATGGCAGATTCTTCATATTGTGAGACCGGAACTACCTACACAATAGACTCTTCCAGGTCTATATTAAGTATGCGACACAACACTCTAGAGAGAAACACAGAGAGACAAAGAGAGCCGCGTACGACTACCAGTATTGTTCACTAACATATAGTAAGCTCTGTTTACACTATCTCTGTAATCTGTTGTTAATATATCTTTCTTACATCTAATCCGTGTTCCGTGTTTTCCTTGTGTGGTCCCAACTTTGGCACCACATGAGTGGCGACGAGGATTCGAGAAACGCACTCACGGCGAAACCTCAATAACTTACCAGTCCCACATCTGTGTCGACGAAGAATTCAACAAACACATTCGCATCGAAAACCGCAATACTTTGCCAGTCCCACATCAGTGGCGACAGAAAGATTCGAGAATTTCGTTCTCCCCATATCAATAGCGACAGAGTACTTGAAAAATACACAGAAACTCCACGCGTTCCCACAGTAGTGTTGAACGAGAAATTAAGCTGGTATTACTACATTAGCGATTTAAACGCAACACCCAGCGTCTACATATATAAAAAATATATATTCCAATACCAAACATTAGTGACGAACTGGCGATTCGACATCTACGGAATATTAAAGTCTGTCTAAATAACAAGAACGATTTCTTACACACTCACATACAAAAAAAAACAGTTTGTCATAAAACAAACTGACAATACAAAAGCGGAAGTACTACCATTGTACTCAAATTTTCGAAAAAAACTATCTAATTTTTTTTTTTTTTTATGTAACCGAGTTGAACTCGGGCATAAAATTATTGTCCCCTCAAATTCACTGAGGCGAGTTTTCTCTTTTTTTGTACCTCCTATGAAAAAAATACATAAGTGTGGTGAAAATTGATACAATTACGTTAAAATTAACGGAACCACGGAATCTCAAAAAAGATAAACACATAATTAGTTTAGTTTAACTAATTGTCTGTCCATATTTTTTTTTGTATGTAAAAGTAAAAAAGAAAAAAAACTATCAAGATTTTTTGGTACACGGGTTTCAAAGCAAAAAAAAAATCGCTGTCATTTTTGTTTGTCTAAATATGGAAGATTTTCAAGAAGCAGATGACCAAATGTTAAAACTAAATTTGGATCAGCAACAAAAATCAGAACAAAGACAACAACTATTTTTGGAATTGCATAAACAACGAATGAAATTCCAACGAATTACGCTTCAGAATGCTGAACCACAACAGAAAAAACTTAAAGAATTACTCGTAAATGCATTAAAAGACTCTAACTCTGAAAAAGATACAATATTCTCCCAGAATACAATCTACAATTCAATGGAAAACTTTGAATACGTACCAGAGAACGACAAAACCTTCGAGCCTTTTTACAGGCACTACGAAGATATATAAACGTAGACTGTGAACAATAGTCCAGTAAAAAAAAGGTACGTCTACAATTGAGAAAACTGGGAACTACAGAACATAGTAGGTTCGTAGTCTTCATACTACCCAAGAAAACGACTGACTTGGATTTTTCAGAGACTATTAAGCTCCTATCGGGACTATTCGGGACTAACACAACCTTGTTCCACAAACTTTGGAAATGCCTGAACACAGTCAAAGACAACCTGCAAGATTTTCTAACGTTTGCAGCATCGGTAAACAAGCTCTGTAATGATTTTAAACTAACCGAACTGACTGCCGATGATTTCAAGTACTTGATTTTCTCACAAGGTCTAGTATCAGCAGAAGACGCCGAAGTCAGACGACGGGTACTGACCATACTTGAGAACGAACAAGGATTGACTCTCCAAAAACTGGCAGAGGACTGTTAAAGAGTAATATCTGTAAAGCGTGACTCAAACATTATCGAGGAATTAGGTGTGACTCAGATAAATAAAATCAGAAGTAAATCTACCTCCTATTCCCCTCAAAAAGACAAAAGGCATATCTCATGTCCTAAATTATGCAATAACCAAATCCCAAATAGATTAAAGTAACCGCCCGGACCATGTTACTATTGTGGTAAATGGCATTGGATGAAATTCTGTCCAGTTAAGAGCAAAAAATATTGCAAAAATTGCAATAAAAGTGGTCATACTTTAACTTCGTGCTGATACGCCAACAGAATGAGAAAACCCCAAAATAAAATTAGGCAAGCTGAATCTGACAATATTGTCGATAGGAAGTTAAGGAAATATGTAACTGTGTTTATTTTCAATAATTCCATTAAATTCCAGCTTGACTCGGGTTCTGATATTTCAACCATTAAATGGCGTACTTGGCGAAAATTAAACAAGCCGACCTTATTAAAAACGGATAAAACAGCAAAATCCGTAACTGGCGAAATGATTAACATTTTAGGTGAGGTAATACTTACAGTAACACTAAATGGAGTTACCAAAAAGCTCAAAGCCTACGTATTGAAAACTTTTTTGGAACAGATTGGATAGAAAAATTCTATCTTTGGGATTGCCCAATGAGTACATTTTGTCGCAAGATACAAAGTACAACGTCCAATTTGGTAAATCTAAAAAAGGAACTCAAAAAAATTTCCCCAGTTTTTTTCTGGCGGCCTTGGGAAATGTACTAAAATGAAAGCTAAGTTCAAGGTGAAGGACGGTGCACAACCGGTATTCAAAAAGAAACGGAATGTCCCTTTCGCTGCTCTAGTGCAAATCAATAAAAAGTTAGATAGACTCGAACAAGCAGGTATTCTGTCAAAACAGATTTCAGCGAGTGGGCAGCACCTACGGTCTACGTAAAAAGAAGTCCAATCAAATACGAGTATGCGCAGATTTTTCCACAAGGTTAAACGATGCCTTGCAAGATCACCACTATCCTCTCCCAAGCCCTGAAGAAATTTTCAATAAACTCAATGTTGGAAAATTTTTTTCTAAAATTGACTTCTCGGACGCATACCTTCAGATAAAGGTGGAAGAAGAGAGTTCCAAATTGCTCTGCATAAACACCCATAGAGGGTTGTACAAATACAATAGACTGGATTTTGGAGTAAAGGTTGCGCCTGCAATTTTCCAGTAGGTCATGGACGCCATGCTGGGTGACCTTGACTACGCAACAGCCTATTTGGGTGATATACTGGTTACTAGTAAAACTACGGCAGAACACCGGAACCATATAATAAACGTATTCGAAAAGATACAAGAATACGGTTTTAAGGTTAAGGAGGCAAAGTGTGACTTTTCCTTACCAGAGATTAAATACTTAGGGCACGTCATAAATAAAGACGGTCGTCGGCCGGATCCAGAAAGAGCCAACGCGATCAGAAACATGCCAGCCTCAGATAACGTTCAAGCGTTACAAAGCTTCCTCGGACTAGCTAACTTTTACCAAGGGTTCATTAAGAACATGCAAAATTTGAGAGGGCCTCTCAACCAACTTTTAAAAAAGGACAAACCATGGTCATGGACGCCGGAATGCCAAGACGCATTCGAGAAGATCAAGAAAACTCTTACTTCAGACCTCTCCCTCACCAATTACGACCCTAGTCTCGACATTATAGTCGCAAGTGATGCAAGCTCGTACAGCATTAGTGCTTGCATTCTGCATAAACTGCCAGATGGTTCGCGAAAAGCTATGGCTCACGCATCAAGATCTCTACTTCCAGCTGAGAAACAATATTCCCAAATAGAGAAAGAGGCTCTAGGGTTAATATTCGCTGTGACATCCGGGGAAGAACCGTACGAAAAGCCTTATGCGCTGCTATGTTTATTGGCCAAACATGGACAAGGGCATAGCATACATGATAGAATCATGCAAAGGATGCGCGCTTGCAGACAAAGCTCCAACCACGACGTGCAAACCATGGCCCAAAACAGATCATCCATGGCAAAGAATTCATATAGATTTTGCAGGGCCTATAGACAACATGTACTACCTCATTGTTGTGGATAGCCACTCAAAATGGCCTGAGGTCCCACAATGCAAAAGAACAACCACAAACTGCACGATCGCATTTCTACACGAGCTATTGGCGTCGTAGATTGTATATAATGACACTCAATTCACATCAAGTGAATTTAGAGACTTCTGCAAGTCATATCAGGTGGACCACATTACAACGCCTCAGTATCACCCTAGGTCGAATGGCCAGGCCGAAAGTTTCGTGGAGACTCTAAAAAGGGCTTTAAAAAAGGCACTAGGCACACCGACAGATAGAGCATTGCAACAGTTTCTGCAGATGTATCGGATAATCCCTAATCCGAACACGCCTATGGGAAGCTCGCCTGCAGAAACAATGTTCGCAAGGAAAATCATGTCTGCCTTCGACAAACTTATTCCACGGCAAGCAAAGTTAAAAAAAACCGTATCGCCTCATAAGAAATATTTCAATCCTGGCGATAAAGTCTTTTTCAAGGCTTACAAAAACAATATAACATTCTGGGAAGTAGGCACCATAAAACAAAGAATTGGCGAACTGGTCTATATTGTCCAAGGACCAAAAAACACTCACAAACGCCATTGGAACCAGCTCAGAAAATGTCGTTTGAAGGAATCTGAGGAATCACTACAAAATATCTGTGAAGAGCCGATCGACGTAATTTTCGATCACTTCGATCTCGACATGCTCCAAGTCTCTCCTGAAGTGCGACGTTCAGGAAGGAAAAGGAAATTTACTCAACCGCTCGACGTAAATCACAGGAGGAAAAAGTATTAACAGCTTTATTTTTTTCTCTCCTTTTCAAAAAGAAAACTCTTGGAAGGGGGGTATTGTGAGACCGGAACTACCTACACAATAGACTCTTCCAGGTCTATATTAAGTATGCGACACAACACTCTAGAGAGAAACACAGAGAGACAGTGAGAGCCGCGTACGACTACCAGTATTGGACAGTAACATATAGTAAGCTCCGCTTACACTATCTCTGTAATCTGTTGTTAATATATCTTTCTTACATCTAATCCGTGTTCCGTGTTTTCCTTCTGTGGTCCCAAATTTGGCCCCAGATCACTTCATAAATCCAGTTAAATGAAAATTGTGTCGCTTATCTTTAATAATTCTAAATCCAAATTCATATTATCGAATTTCATGACGATTTTTCCTTATAAAAATTAAAAAATGCGTCCCAAATATATATTTATTCTATAATTGCACGCTGAAGTAAAAATAATGTTGAGAAGTACTACTATATTCTTATACGTTTTATAATGTATGCCTATTGTTAAAAAAAAATACTGGCTAGTCCAAATTTTCTGAAACCCGGAAATGATGCATGGGATATGAAATCAAATGATTTGATGTTCCTATTTTTTGATAAAATTCACTTTTAACTATTTTTAGAGGTCAATTTTGTCGATAATTTTAAACATGAAATCATTTGATTTCATCATTAACATTTTGAAAATGGTAAAAGCATCAGTTTTAACAAAGTATGGAGTAAGGATAATAAGAGAGATTAGCGGGAGATGTCAGAATCAAGAAATTAGAAAAAGTTAATATATACATATAAATGAAATAAAGGCAATATCACCCATTGCAACACTAACGAAACGTTTACTTATAAAATGTTCGAGATTATTTTTGAGTAATAACCACACACACACATACACACACACACACAGTTATATAGCTACATACATAAATATATGTCTGTGTGTTTGTTCTTATATACTTGCATGCACACAAACTTAAAGAAACGCATAAAGATTCTGAGGAAACAGTCTTTGTCGATGTTATTGGTGAATTGTTGCAATACGTTATATATTGTCATTATTTTTTTTTATCGTGACAGATTTTTAATTATTATCGATAAACCGATTAATAAAGATATATTTCACCAAATGTGACAATTATGCTATTTATCAAAGGTATAATTTTTTCGTGAATATGTTCATAGCTCATTCGCTGAAAACCTTTTATTTAATCTTTTTTTCTATTTTGCTTAGATCGCTACGTATATTCACTAGTAAAGTGGAAGTTACAAGACATACTGAATATCTATGGAACTCTACAGCTTACCTTACACTATATTAAGGGGCAATGATTAAAAAAATCAATCAGCATATTTTCAAGCTGCACTGACTAAAACTTAATGAGAAAAAGAAACACAGTTAACAATTCGCTCTGAAAATTCATAGGAATATCTTATAATTGCGTCATGACAATCCAGATTGCCAAACACAATACGACTAGTAATATCTCAAGAAGTCAGTAGTTCTCATCGAAACAAGGCCAGAATTTGTAGGACGATAGTCGAGATATTTCTTAATGAAATAATTAAATATAAAAATTTAATTTCGAATCTTAAAACAGTAAATTTCCAGCGATCAGCAAAATAATGGTTAATTTATGAGAACAATGTTATTAAAATGTTAGGAATATTATTCGTCATGTTGTTGAATAAAATTGGCGAGATTACATTTATATCAGTACAAAATCATAATTACGATATGAAAGTTTTATTATGACCATATTATTTAATGTTCCTTTTTATGAGCGTCCATTCAGTCTTTTTTATTATTATTACGATACAGAAAGATATGTGGCAAATTATGAATGAGCATTACTCAATAATTCATTGAAAGAAAAACGATCTCTTAAATGACTGTAAAATTTGCTTGTATACCTTTAAGAAAATCCCTTCCTGAATAGATGATTAATGTTTCTTAAAATAATGGCGGTTTATAATTGTTTGTAAAAAAAAAAATAGTTGTTATATGTACTCGAATGCGAATGCATTATTATTTCTTCCACAAGTAGCCAAAGACGGCAGCCATGATAAATAGTGGAATAACGGGAAATTTGAGAGAGAAATGGAAGAGAAACAACTAAATGAAGCATACAAAAAAGGTAAAAGATAATATGCATATCTAAAGAACCTGTATAAAGTTATTTGTTTGCCCGTACTTGGAAAATACAAGTCAAGGTAAGGTATTTAATTTTATATATTATATATATATATATATATATATATATATATATATATATATATATATATATATATAACGGACATTTTCACAGTTTAATAAAAAACGGTCATCCACTTGATAATTTTTCTTCAGCGAATTACCGGATTCTCCCTAAGGCTTAACAATCGAGCTGATCACAACGTAGCACTTTTGGTAGTACGACCTTTTAATATTCCATGAGTCTCACGAATACCCCAGCGCGATGTTTCTTTAACATTTCCAAGAATCAAATCGGACCAAAAGCAATTTGTTGAGTAATTCAATTTACAGGAAAAGCGAAGAGATTCGAAATTGGGAAAGTCAAAATGGTTTCTGGAGAATTCTGAGAGAATTTAAAATGCTATCCGAAAGCCTAAACTAGTTGTAAATAATATCTGATATTCTTTAGCATGTCTTTTACATACTTATTTGATTATCCTTTAAAAATTAATTATTTTTTTTTTATCAATAGCATTAAAGTGTGAATTATTTCTTTACAGAAAGATATTCAAATTATGGTATATCGGCAAATAATTCAGAATGATTTAGTAGCAGTAAGGAAAGGTCAGTGTGTTACAGCTTTTGCAAGTTAGTATTTTATTTAATAGCTTAACCTTACTTGTACCTTATGTTCCTATTTCATGATGCATAGTTATGTCTTCAGAATACACGTCATTTAAATCAGCTGAGGTTATCAAACATTCCAGGCTCTATCTATATATTTATATGTGTATGTTGAGATTTGGCATACAGTATCTAACTTACAAAATATTGTTTTGGTGAGTGTCTGGGTTACAACGAAAATATATAACCAAGAGAGACATCTGTGATGAAATAAATATCCGACATAAATGAATATTAATTTCTTCTTTTGATTCTCAGTATGAAATCCTGTAGGTTACATAAATTTAATGAGTTGTTCATAAATCTAATCCTGGTAAATATTTCTCTTTAAAAATTCGCATTATTGTATTAGTTTTTTTTTATTGCTTCCTAGAGAAAATCATTTTAATATTATTTTTCATCCTCATATACAATTCTTTTAATTGGGGATCACAAAATATATCGTAGAATCCCTGACAACCGGACTAAGAAGGCATTCCGAATATGAGAATTTGGTTACAAAATTAAAATAAAAAATACTGAAATTAGGTTTAACATTTATATTCAATGTTTTATAGTAAACAAAATAAGCTAATGGTGAGTGAAATATAATGAAATTGAATTTAAGGAAAAAGAAATAAATTATGCAATGTCAAAGAAAATTCATTAAATAATGTATGGCAAATATGCAAAATAAATAATGTAACGAGGATATTTTAATCTCTGTTGCGTGATGATTCTTTAGCTTCTAAGGTCATTCTCCACTTTTTCCGCATTTCATTTTGCTTTTGTCCTTGAAATTTTTAAAAGAAAGACAATTTTAATTATGCGTGCATCATTGCAATCGTCATAGTTTCATGGTGGCTTTCTTCCCATAAAACTGACAACGTTTTAATAGTTTTCTTCAGTTTAGGTCCAGGTTTCATCACAAACATGTTATTTTCTTTTTATTTCCTTGTTCATTGTGACAGCGTGAACGTCGTACAATAATTTCTTTGGTAGATTTTGTCTCATACATTGTTGACATTTCTATGTTGAACACAATTATTAGTTACAATGAAATTTCACCAGCGTCTCGTCGGTTTAAAATTTCTGCATTTTGCGATAGCTCCAAAGTTGTTCTTTTCCTCTTATTGCCATCATGTTTTGCACCAATACAAGCCAATAGTCTGAAACAACCAGAAGCAATTATCCAGAGGTAAATTTTCTAAAAAACAGAAATTTCATATCAGTTACATATCACTCAATTAGGTCAAATATATACACATCAAAATCATGACCGGATATGAAGGATTACGGATATTAGGCACCCCGAATATGAGGGATTCCTGATATGAGGATTCCAGATATGAGGATTCCAGATATGAAGAAATCTTCTGTATTCAGAAAAAAATGGTACTATTATCAACTTTGCATAATTTGAACAGAAAACAGACAATGATTCCGAAGATAAAACTCCAAAATATGAATAAAATTCAAATTCAACTTCTGCTTGGCTGATTCGTCGCGGACGAATCTGTCTCCTCAAAAAATATTTCTTCTTTTTAGTGCATTCTTCTCTCAGGGCCTGAATGATCATGGCCCATTACCATTTCCCATCTCTTGTAACACTAAGCAATGTTTGACACCTTGCTGTGGCTTTGTTAGGGCCAGAAATAAACACACAAGAGATGAAGTGAGTTAAACAAATATATTAACAGAAACAGCAATATAAACATATGCAAACGAGAGTATTAGAGCAAGAATCTTCAGTCCGTCTGTAAGAGCTGACTGCTGGAAAATTCCCTCTCCAAAAATCAGTACCTGCTCCCATTTATAGTTGAGAGAGTTCAGGCTTGAATGGGTAAATTACTATAACACCCCTTACACCTCCACCCCGTGATCATGTTCTGCCTTTTATTTACATTAATCGTTCACAAATAGTGCGGTGCACCTCCTAGTTATGGGGGAAGGGGATAACAGTTGATGCGGAATGATAGAAAGACAATCAAAGATTTAGAAAAAGTTTCAAAACATTCATATACCAAGAATGAAAATGATTTCAAAATTTAAAATGGTATTATGAATTACATGTAATTGCATGCCTGAGTCCCAGTATAAATAGTTATTGATAACCATCGGCCGATTTTATCATTGTGATATTTTTGCATTATATCAAGTAGTAAGAATATCGTTACTAGTGTCCGCAAATTGGAGAAGAGAGTTATCAATGATAATTTTATGACTTTGATTCCTCGGTTATCTCCATTTCAGACTCTCTCTCTCTCTGTTTACTTTTTCATTTTTAATCCTACTTTTTAGCACGTAGAATTTGATGGAGCGTATTCAAATTTTCTTTCCGAAAATGCAGCCCAGAGAAAAATGTTTGGGAGCCACTGATTTACGGTATCTCTGCTTCCTTTTTGACTTATACTGAAGTCAAAAAGGAAGCAGAGATACAGTATGTCTTGTGATTGCTAAATTTTCAAATATCATGTGTCCCAAGAATTAGATCTGTCATAGTTAAAAAAAAAAAAGGAAAAAAAAAGACTATTTTCTTAAATAAATTTTCTCTATTAAAAATAACGTATAAACAGAAAATATATTATGTAATTGTCGGACTTTCATAATTTTATCTGTATAAAGTTCATTTTCCCCCGATTAATTTCGAATGTTGCTCCATCCGTTCAAAATATTGTTCTTTGGTTTTGGGTTTTTTTGTTGTTTTTTTTTTTTTTTTTTTTGGATAACCAAAATAGTTACGTAAATATGCACTAAATGCACTCCTTAAAAATGAATGTTTCAACATTCGAAAGTACTCGGGAAAAATAAATCTAAATATATTTTGTTGAATTTGAAACGATTCGTTAAGTGGCACTCACATGGAATGTGCCAAAATTCAACAACCTTTTCTTTCCCTGGAAATTCTAATCTATTACGGAGAAGTACTAAAATGTTCTCGGCTTGAATTCATTGCTGAAATCTGACAGAATTTATAAACATCATAATACTTTTCTTTAAATGAAGAGCATCGTAATTCTTCTGAGAGACTAATTCTCACCGAGTGCCTCAACCTGGGTAATATGTTTGAAAAGAAACTAAATTTAATCAATGTATAACATCATCTGATTTCCCACATCTGAATGAAGTGATGTCCATTTTCCTTTTTGGATTGTATTATTGTGATGTACGCTACATTCAGGTAAGCATAACAAATTTTGATTAAAAATCGCAAACGAAAACAAATACATTGCACGAAACAGTAAAGTGAATAATATTGGAAACAAAATGTAGAATAGTATAGACATATCAGTTCATAGTAGTGACAAAGCAAACAATCAAAACATCATCTATCTCAAATCATATCACATTCAAATCTTTTTTTATTTTATTTTTCATTTCTGGTGAGAGGTAAACGACACTTTATATTCTGTTTAAGGCAATTTTATTTTCACTGACCCACAATTGTTATGACGCCAATGAATGTAATTTAAAAGTCGGTTATAACCCCATGAACCGAACTGTTGTGATTCTTAATTTATTACTTTCCAATAAATGTCATCAAATTGACTTCGCACCACGGAGAAACATTTTATCAATATAAGTTCAATTTTATTCTATTTTTCTATCTCAGATTTTAGACGAGATTTAACCACATTAAACGTCAAGACGTTTACCCTAAATCTTTTTCGGAAAAATCAGAAAACTGTGTCGTCTTTCCCCATATTTCTAAGTAATTTAAACGATATTTAAACACATTAAACGTCAAGAATTTTACGCTAAATCTTTTTGCGCAAAAAGCAGATAACTGTGTTGCATTCCTCCATATTTCGAAGTAATTTAGACGAGATTTAACCACATTAAACGTCAAGATGTTTGCCCTAAATCTTTTTACTTAAAAAAGCAGACAACTGTGTCGTCTTCCTCATATTTCACATTAATTTAGATGAGATTTAACCGAATTAAACATCAAGAAGTTTAACTCTCCTTACGTAAAAAGTACACAACTGTGTGGTCTTCCCCATAATTCGCTTTAATTTAGACGAGATTTAACCATATTAAACGGCATGAAGTTTACACTAAAACTCCTTACGTAAAAATTCGCATACTAATATCACGCTCTACAAAACTGAAGTGTCACTCAAGATAGAAGATTAGTGAATGAGTTTTCTGTATGGTCGGAGGGATTCAGCGTAGTTTATGAGGATATGTAGGATAGATAACGATTAAACCTAGACTTGATGAGGATAAAATTTTAGAAAGCATCCTCTCGAGATTTGATGCACAACGTAATTGTTCTTGGGAAGATGCTGTCTAGGTAGAACCGATGCAATGCAAAAGGAATAACGATGATTCACTCCTGTATACGTAGCTTGACGGATCCTAGATCTTGCTATAAATGCTTGAACTGATGGAATTAAAATTATAGCTCGTATGAACCTTTGTCATGAGAATAGTGATAAATTATCGATGAGGTCGCAACGTTTTCTTGGTGATATAATTAGATATAACACACCGGTGTCAGAGTTCTTTCGTCAATGTTTGTTTAAAAGGCAAACTCTTGAATGCTGGTTTTCTTGTAAGACATTTAATGATTTTAATTTTTCTAAAACAAAACCCCCAGATTTCCTCAATTTTATCCCCGAAATCTATGGTAAGAAATTTATTGCAAAGTCCCTGGTGTATATATTTTGGTGATAAATTTTTCGGGGGTGGGGGGATTAGACCCACACAACTTCACAGCTGTAGATAGTGTACATAGGAATGATTGAACTCAGTTGCTTTAGTAATTGATCGTCAGTTGAGATTGTTGTCTACTTTCTAATGTAAGTAGCAGAACAATTAAATTGTTTACTTGATTTATTTTTTCTGAGTCTAGATCTTCACTACTCGAACCAAGGATTGAACTCGCAATCATTATATCTCCAAATTTAGGTACAAGAACTTTAATCCACTAGTCTATTGTTCCATCGGATTTGGAGCATTAAAATTAATCTGCCTGCAGCACGTGACAATATTCATCTACATTCCTCTGTCCTTAATACTGCTGCATTTGAAGCGTGTGCCTTACTCTTTTTGAGGAGGTTAACGTTTACTTATCATCTCTCAGTTGCGTCTCTGTCTCTGGGCAGACTGCGCTCATGGGCTTCTCTGTCAAAGGACAGAGGGACAACTGAGAAAATTATACTGAAGAGATACCCAGTCCTGGGGAAGAGCTGTCCGAGGCCGCTCCCCCATTGCACCAGAGGGAGGGATCTGTGCTCGCACGAGGCCAGCTCAACCGACGGTTGCGGCGGTCTGAGGGGGATATTTGTTCCTATCCCAGGTGTACACGTTTGGGTCCCCATTTAAAAAGAGACCTTGTGTCAGATCTCGTTCAAGACGGGGGTGCAGAGAAAATACCGCATTTGTAGCATTGTTGTCACATCCCTTAACAACTTCTAAATCGTATTTATTTCTATGCTAGGAGATTCTCATAGCCGAATAGATGCGGGGATTTTTGCATGATGTCTGTAAAGATTAGTACAGTTGTTTTGTTATTATATTATGTTTTAGCGGCATATCAACATTTATGGGTTATTTAATGCAGCAATCTAAATATTTTGTACGCAATTATTTTGTTTTTGTTTTTTTGAGAGTATAATAGTTTTAGTAATACAAGTCCGACTAATTCACCCTATCTTGGGAGAAGAGTTGAATTCATACATTTTCCAAAGTCAATACAACAAACCGAACTGGGATTAGAACTCGGCTCTCCTATTAACAATTCCGTACATCCTAGCTTACAACAACTAGTATTTCCAAGAAGTCACCTATCTAGGTACTTACAAGTCTCTAAGTTACAAGGCTCTACGTGATGTATCGTTAAGCCCAGGTGAGTTGACCTAGTGTATCATAATGTAAATAATTCTAAGTTCACATCCCAGTTATTCAGACAGAAATTAGGCACCTCGAGGCTGTGTAATGGTTAGCAAGCTTGACTCGCTAAGACAATTACGACTGAGTAGTGAGTTCGATCCTCACTGGGTGCTCCCTAATTTCGGCCTTGTACCACATCTAAGCTACGCTTAAATTATCCAAGGGACGTTGGAAAAGATGTCAGGATCTACAACTATTTATATTTACAAAGTACACGTGGCGGCGTGTCTGGAATCAATTGTTGAATACATTTAATAGCTACAAATTAAAATTAAATTCTAAGTTCACATCCCAGTTATTCAGACAGCAGTTGGGCGCCTCGAGGCGGTGCACTGTTTAGCAAGCTTGTCTCGCTAAAACAATTACGACTGGATAGTGGTTTCGATCCTCACTGGCTGTCCCATACTTTCGGCTTTGTGCCACATCTAAGCTACGCTTAGAAAATAAATATTCAGACAGAAATTAACCAAGGAACGTTGGAAAAGATTTCAAGATCTACCAGTATTTATATTTACAAAGTACATGCGGCGTCGTGTCTGGAATCAGTCGTTGAATACATTTAATAGCTACACAATTGAAGGTAATTCATTTTTCATCTCATTTTGTCTTATATTTTTTACAATGAGTATCTCCAATCAACTTTTATTGCTTACGAATATTTCTCATATGTGGATAGAGATCTTATTACGAAGTAATACATATTTATTGATATCAGCAAGGATTGCATTCTGTTACGCGAGACGTCAGGGCAGAATAGTTGGTGTGTTACATAGATAGATACATACATACTTGATGTTAATGCAACAAGGCATGTAATTCCCCGTCAGGCATGAGAATTTATACATGACATTGGAGAGTTGCAGTGAGATTTCTGGGGAATTGATATTGTTAAGCTCAGATAAAACACGCTAACTAAATAAAAATAAAAAAAATTTATTTAAGAAAAGCCTGAGATCGAAAAAACTAGACGTGTATATGAATTCTCTATATCTACTGTGTGACGAAAAATAAATCAATAAAAATAGAACGAGTAATAAATATTTTATAATCATCATGAAAAATGAATTCAAAATTACATGATTATGGCGTTGATTACACAAGACATAAAGAGTGATATTTTAGAAAATTAAATTTTAAGGAGAAAAAATAATTAAATCACCTGCAAAATTTGGTGAATATTTATTCGTTATTCGTTTTTAATTGCGGATATAGCTATGATGATATTTTGTTAATTCATATCGATGTAAAAATCCATCACAAATTGTTTTCAGTCTACAACGGATTGAGCACGCAAAAATGACGTTTTCTTTAAATTCTTTCTGTCTTTCTTTCTCTCTCTCTTGAAATTCATCCTTTATTTCTTTCTTTCTTTCTTTCTTTCTTTCTTTCTCTCTAACTATTGAAATACTTCCTTCCTCTTTTCTTTTTTCTTTCTTTCTATATGACTCTTGAAATACTTCCTTTCTTTCTTTCTTTCTTTCTTTCTTTCTTTCTTTCTCTCTCTTGAAATTCTTCCTTCCTGTCTTTCTTTCCCTTTAACGCACTTGAAATTTCCTTTCTCTAAAGCTCTTGAAATTCTTCCTTTCTCCCTAAAGCTCCTGAAATTCTTCCTTTCTCTCTAAAGCTCTGAAATTCTATCTTTCTTCCTTTCCCTCTAATGCTCTTAAAATTCTTCCTCTCTCTCTCTCTCTCTCTCTCTCTCTCTCTAACGCTCTTAAAATCTTTCTTTTTCTGTAACCTTCCTGAATGTCTTCCCTTCTTTCTTCCTCTCTAACACTCTTTAAATTCTTTCTGTCTTTCTTCCTCTCTAACGCGTTTGAATTTCTTCCATTCTTTCTCTTTGACACTCGTCAAACATTTGGTTGCTGATAAGCAACCAGTAATTGTGTGCCTGTCTAAAACAAGGAATAGAGTTAAGATATTAGTTGGCCAGCATAATATTTCATTTAAGTTCCCAAGATAAATTCGCGGATATATTGTCTCACTGAAATTAGAATTTTAAATCAATGCTATTTTTTCGATATTTCTAACACGTTTCGAGAATAATTTGCTTCTTAAATTTTAACGACCGATGCTTATACCTTCTATCAAAGATCGTCTTTTGAATTTCCTAATTCAGATAAAAAGCGATCATGGAATACTTAATATTTCGCTAATTTCTGTATATTTGGCCTATTTATCTTTTGTTACAAAATATATTGTGAAAAGTCGATAATAATCCCTTCGATAATGAAGTAAATATTTTAATTCATTTTACTTTCGAAGATTAGATGTAAATTATATTTACAGGATACGATGGGTAATTTGTCAACATTTTACATTTTTAATTTCGTACTATGCTTTGCTTCTTCTTGATTTTGTTGACCGCAAATTTCAGTAGGGTCCGTTGGGCACCGTCTGAGAGAAAAAGAGCACCATGGCGCAATTACCTCGCCAGACATTTGTAGACGGCATGCTATACTAATTGACATTCGCATCGAAATTTCCAACACAAATATTTAAGAGAGTTTGTGTACCAATCTTACGACAGTGCAGAGGATTCGAAAGAGATGGATGAGTCTAATGTTGAATATGAAGGTACGGTAGCTTGGAAATTTAACTCATATTGTTTGGAGAGGAACAGAACTCCCGAAATCTTTGGTTATGGACTAAGCTTCAACAAGTTAGCTTACATCAAGTGTCTTAAGGAGCTAGTGCTTCCCTGGTACAAGAGGGATGCTACTGGAAGACACCATGTCTGGAAACAAGACTCTAAAACATACTATACAAGCAGGAGAACCAAGTCATGGGTGTCAGACAATCTCTGCCACCACATCACCCTTAAGCTCCAAACTGAAAGCCAATGAATATTATGTGTGACGCGAAATTGAGCGCGATACCAACAAAACCACTTGCATCGCTAAAGTTTAAGTGAAGGCAAGGATTATGGTAGCATTCACCAACTTAAACAAGGAGACCGTCCAGAATTGTTGCAGGAGATAGCGAAATCTTCTGGAGTTGAAGCCAGTGACGAGTTTGTTGAATAAATTTACTCTTTAGTATTTCAAGATATTAGATTGGTAAATATATCTGGTAAAAAGAGATGTCAGTGTTATTTTCATTTCTGCATAATTTAGACGACAAATCATTGATCGAACCATATATATATATATATATATATATATATATATATATATTATGGAAATTATTTTCAGATAGAGTGAATCTGTAAAGGAATAAAATGAGTAAAACGCGACACGTTCCATCCTCTGAAAGACTTCATCAAAGCATTACAGGATTTATTTTCTTGCAAACGTTTATATACAAAATCGAGTTATGACATTTGTTTTATCCACGTGTTTCGACTGACCTTTCAACCACCTGACGATCATTCATGAACATTCTCACATTTAAAAGACTTGATAAATGAATGAAATCCTCGATTTTGTACCAAGTGTTGCACAAATGTAAGTGAACCTCTCAGATAATATTTTTTAAAAAAGATTGTCTCTTTTACCAGATGATCAACAAATCTTAAACTATATATTCAATAAGAAAAATTATTACTAAATCAATTACAACCACTTTCAAAAACTATTATGAAACTAGAATAAAATTATTAACTCCAAATTAAAACATTAAGTCGTGCAAATGTAAGTGAACATTTATACGTAAAAGTTGGTAACGACTTTTTTGATGATACAATATCCTGTTTTTCTATAAATTTTGAAAAGTTTCTGGCAGTAGCGAGTTCCAAATTTTGACCATTCTTCGTGGCAAAACACCCACAATTGCTCAATTTTACTCACGGTTTCTTGCATACACTGATTTCTTTCCCTTGAATCATATATTTTCAATTGGGTTTACATCAGGACTTTGCTTCGGGCGCTCCAAAACATTAATTTTTTTGGACGAAACTGTTCTTTTGTTCATTTGCTTTGTTGCTTCAGATAATTGTCCTGTTGGAAATTCCAGCGCCGATCTAAACCCAACTTTTGAACTGAGGACAAGAAAATCTCTTTCAAAATTGCTCGATATGTTGCATAGTCCATTGCGCTGTCAATCCGTACTATTTTGCCTGTTTTATCAGCAGCCAAGTTCCACCAAATAATAATGTAGTCACCGCTATATTTAATGGTTGGTATCAATTCTTCTCTTCAAAAGCTATATTAGGAGCTCGCCTGATATATGTCACCTACTGTTTCTAACAAAGATCACTAGTTAGGTGATTTGCCAGATTTCGTAAGCAATGTCTTTTTCTAGGAATTCTGCATGAAAATCGGCATTGTTCAGATTTCGTCGCACTAAATATGTATGCACATTTATTCTGACATTGTCCAGTGAGCATTGGAGAATCCCAAATGTCTCAGCAGGACTTGTCTTGGCTTGCCTAACCAGACGTGTACTTCCGCTTGTTATTTTTCGCGAATGGCTCCTTCTTGATCGTGCCTAGGGCCGTCCATTTATAAATAATTTATTGCACGGTGGAGATGTGTACAGGAAATCGTTTTGATAGCTTTTTGTCGCCTTCTCCATCAGTATAGGTTCCAACTACTCGTGTTATTCAAACTTCAGGGAGTTCTTTTTATATTTTTTTAAAATTATTTTGATAAAATAATAAGATTTTAAATGTAGTCTTTAAATGCATACTTTTGCACACACAATGAGTTATATTGTTTGACAGCATTGAATTCAGCTTACCAAATAAGGCAATACCCACACATATATATATATATATATAATCATTTTTAGTTCGAAACAAAAATACATCTTTGTAGTGGTTATTACACACACACACACACACACACACACACACACACACACACACATATATATATATATATATATATATATATATATATATATATATATAAACATTGTAGTTCGAAACAAAAATGCAACTTTGTAGTGGGTAATTATTTTTTTTGTATATATAAACAAATTATTATCATTAATAATAATAATAATATATATATATATATATATATATATATATATATATATATATATATATTTGTTTGAATAAAAGACAGACCACGTTAAGACTCCATGTAATAAGCTATTTCACCATAACCCCTTTAACAGGGTTCTGGATCATCAGACTTTACTTCCAAAAGCTGAAATGAAAAATGAAAAGAAATTCACACGTTTTTTTACGGACCTCATCAAGTATACGCAAAGTTAATATATATATATATATATATATATATATGTTCATACTATATTATGTTTTTTTTAATGAATCGATAAATTGAAGGGGATTTTGAACGTCTGCATATTTCTTACAGGATCTCTTCAGGCCAACATTATCTAGATTTTATCCTCATAAGCCTGCAGCCCTTCTTCATGTGTCTTCGTATTTTGAGATGAAACCCTTTATTCATTGCACGGTTAGATATATTGTATCAGATTTTAAAGGTCGACCGTGTTCACCTTTGTCTCACCTGCTTGTTTCAACCATTAAAACAGAGAAGATACCATTCCTGTGTATTATTAGGCGCAGTTATTTGTATCACAACTTCCAAGGAAACTGATTTCTTTTACAAATACGTTTTAATCCTAAAGGAATATCTATTGATGTACTTCTGAATTTTTAAATATGATATGAACAGGCGACAGAGAACGTAACAGAGTCGTCTAATTATAAGTGATATAAAATATCCACTAATCACCAGGAACTGAATGTGAACAATCACCCACTTGATTGAATAAATGTTTTTGTTCAAGAATCAAAATCTTTACCGAGTAAGAAAACAAGCTCTTCCAAGTTAACATTGAACGTTAGTTCAATGGCAAAATACGTTCTGTTTTGATTGGTGATATGTGAATTTTAACGACGTTTGTGCAAAGGAACTGTTTACTTGGTTGCTCATCTTCAAACAAGGTATGGCAACTTTGCGGAATACAAAAGCGGGAAAAAAATTCAACATACAACATTGCCTTCACTGAACAATGTGTATATGATTTGTAACTAATTTTTTTAATTGTGAATCCATACGTTAGATGATGAATGCTCTTTCTGATCTCCTTCGGAAATTTATTATTAATTTTCTGCTAATATAACGTTACAAAGGTATCGTTATGAAGAAAACTTCCAGACATGATGGGGAGAGTCTACAATTTTTTTTTTATAATCTGGACAATTTTTAAAGTTAAATACCACAAGCAAGAAAATAATGCCACAAATATGCAGAAGGTTAGTGAGTTTGAGAGAATATTAGAAAATCAAAAATATAATCAAGGAGAGAGAATATAAAAAAATATGACTTAAGAATACTGAAGATAACGGTTTACATTTAAAAATGTGACGATTGTTTAGGAGTTCGAAATTTGGATAAGAGATTATGTATGCTATATAGTAACTATATATGGGCTTCTGCTACATTTGTCGGATTCAGGTGAGTCCTGGTAAAATTTAAAAAAAAAAGAACGAATTTAAAACAAACAGCAATTGATGCATGTTTTAGCAAAAGTATTTCCATTTGTAAAGTATTGAAATAAAAGGAAACTACATTAAAACCATCTATGAGAATGTGCTTGTCTGTGGGTGTGTAAGTGGGTGTGTGTGTGTGTCCATCATGTGTGTTAAAGAGAGAGAGAGAGAGAGAGAGAGAGAGAGAGAGAGAGAGAGGTCTGTTTATTTGGCTGTTTGCAAGAATTCAGTCAACAGACCCAAAATGAATCAGCCCGAGAGGGAGAGACAACTTACCCATTGCTATTAAATTGGAAGCAAAAAGGGAAAAAATGAAAGTGTGATAATGTTTGCTTCATATAGATTAAAATAGCAACACCAAACTGCGTTTTGGGCGGAGCCAAATGGAATAAGCAATAACCTCAAGCTTGATCGAGAAGCAAGAAGGCGGAACAGAGTTGGACAAGCGAAAAGTGAGAGAGAAGAAACTATTACCATAGAACCTGCTGTTTAATATAGCCATTTCAAATGAAAATTAAAGATACCTTGCCGCCAATTTTTGTACTCGGCTTAAATTCATAAAGTCTAGAGGAATGTTCATCCAGAAACTTAGCGTAAACTTATTTATAAAAAACGAACAAGGATAAAGATTTTAAAAAGATTATTCTGTGAGCTATATAATGGAGAGTAAAACAAGTGAATAATTTGATAGCAAAAAAACAAAAAAAAAAAAAAAAAAAAAACAAAACAAAACAAAAAAACAAACTAAGATTTAGAAAAGATAATACCTTATTTATTGATTCCTCTATGCTTTTCGTAATTTGTCATTATACAGTACAATGAATGAAATCGCTACACATTTGTTCATTAAACATCACTTTTAATTGCAAAGATTTTAATAACCTCGTGATATCATATTTATAGAACACACTAAAAGAATGCTTTATTAATTAGGATACGGTTCGCAAGATTTTTTTTCTGCGTGTAAAGAAGAAAAGAAAAATCATTAGGCAAATGTTCCAGTAAATTGGTTGGAATGGTACATACCAACGAATCTAAGTCACAACGACATTGACAATGTAATGAACTGTTTAATATCAAAGTAGCCAAGATGATCTAATGTAAAAACACAAAGGATTGAGACTGGCTTTTCAAAAAAAATTTCGTAATATTTGCATAATAGCGATTCCAATTTGAGTCTACTTTTGTACCAGAATAGGGACATTTTCTTTTCTTTTTTAATGGATGAATGAGATTTTGTCTTTCTACATTTGAGTGTACAAAAGTTTTCATATTCATTTTTGATACATCTAAGGCGTGAGGGATCTAGGGATCAATGTCGGTCCGCTTTGGTGATTGGAATCGATTCGCAATTTTCTTTGACGCCTAGAGTTGTTACTTAACAGAAAAGAAAGGTGTGCAGATTTCCATGGCAAGAATATCAGAATAATTCAGAATACTGGCGCGCTGCTGCTTCCTTGCACGGATCTTTGTCAGGAAAATATCTTACATGTAAAATCTGAAGTAACGTAGTTCAATATATATATATATATATATATATATATATATATATATATATATATATATATATATATATTGAACAATTGGTTTGTATATACAAAACTGTGTTTTATTATTTCATTTAGGTCCCTCGACAGATTTCGGACAGCATGACCATCACCTGGAGAAATAAATCCTCCATGTTAGTAGCAGTGAAGTACTGGAGAGAAGATCTGTTTCGGAAGAAAGTAAGCTTTACCTGTAGTTTCCATTTGTCGTTGTGCTGATCAAACGGTTTCCTTCCGTTATATATATATATATATATATATATATATATATATATATATATATATATATATATATATATATGTGTGTGTGTGTGTGTGAGAGTATCTTCTATATTGCTCACGTGGTTTGAAGCTTTTTGTTAAAACATATACAGTTTATTGACGGATGTGAATTCAACTTGTCCCTCAGACTGATCGGAAAGTCACCAATTAATACTGTGGATGAATTGAACAGGAATATATATATATATATATATATATATATATATATATATATATATATATATATATATATATATATATATTATATGCAGTACTTATTGGTAATCTCTCAATATTAATGACACATCTAACATATTCAGTCGTATATATATGAGTTGTAACTCAGAGTTACAAACACTTATCAATACGCCTATATATATATATATATATATATATATATATATATATATATATATTAAAACCTTGTCGAAATCTGTAAAAGCATAATTGTTCATTTGTTAGATCATGCACTGAAACGTTGATTAAAGATATCTTACTGGAATTCGATTATTTTCATAACATTGGACTCTACTTCAAACAAAAATGTGTGATTACTCTACAAGCTTAACAGAGGAATCGTGATTAAATCGATCATAAACGAAAATGACATGTTCATTACTTAATCATAGCTTGCCTCAAATCTAGCTATGAAAGATTTAAATAATATATATATATATATATATATATATATATATATATATATATATATATATGGGGGCTATTCGTGGGGTCGTAAGATATCTTATCTTGGGTAAGGGGTGTGGGGTTGAAGTTTATTTAGTGCCAGGATTTGTTGTTTGTAGTTTAATATATTATATATATTCTACTATTTGGTAAGCACGACTTGTTTCTGGTTTAATATCATTTCCTTGTATGTGGTGTTTCTTATAAAAAGCCTCGGATGATTTGTTTTTACTACAGGTGTCCAATATTAGTATTAGTAATAGTAAGTGATGGGGGATTTAAACTTAAGCCCGTTAAGATTAATGTAAATTAGTTTAGTTATAGATTTATAGATGTGGGTAATACCTGTGCATACAATGGAATACATCATGCTGTCCAACACATTTGTATGCGTAAATATCTTCATATATATATATATATATATATATATATATATATATATATATATATATATATATACATTTCCATGTTCATACATATATGCCACTATACGTATACATACACCCCCCCACTATATGCACATGTATTCTTATGTTATTTGGAATTTATTTTTATGCCTACCTTTCGTGATTAGTTCACTCCGTTGATTTAATAGTTTGCATTGATCTTTATATTTTATTATACTGATTTTTTCTTCTAAACATAGCTTGCACGTATCCCTAAAATTATTGGGGGTGTTCGCGAAACCTAGAATTTTCCAATTTGTTTGAGGATTCAGACCCTTTTCCTTCAATTCCAGAAATTCTTCGATTTTGTGTTTTAATTGTGGATTGGTGACTGAATGTCTATCTGTATTGATTCTTTTTTTAAATTCTCTTGCAGAAATCTCTATGTAAATATTATGGTAGCCCGGTATACTACCCTAGTGCATCTGCACTTGCCCTCTACTGGACAGTTATCCTTAATTCTACAATTACAGGGGCGGGGGTGGGGCCTCCAGGTTAGATTTGTTTCTTTGTTTGTTTGGTTTTTTTTTAAATGGAATTTATTTAAAATGTAATTGTCATAGGAATTAATAATTTGGTGCATATCAGTGCAGAGTTATTATATCAATTTTGACCGATTTCCTGTTGAATATCTTATTTAGAGTTTTTTTTTCTGAAGTGTTTAGCAATTAAGTTTAGAAGGTACTGTCCGATGTTGATACTTGACAGTTTGCAGAAGGGGGCTGGTTGAACCAAGTGATTTTTCTTTTCCTATTTTTGTACCTTTTCCACTTTTCGTGTATCGGTATAACTAATGGTCGTTTACATTTGAAATGACATTTTTGGAGGGACTTTTCGTTTAGTTATTTATTCTTATTAAATATCTTTTTCATTGGACGATAGTTTACTAATCCTGTGGCAAACGGTTGCACTGGGGTGGTTAGAATCGATAATCGATAAAACGCACAACTATATAGTTGGGCATTTTGTTCTCTTCATCGACCACTCTGTGGATCAATTTCAATATTAAATATTACTACAATTCAACCGGATTATATGTCAACGTATCCATTACCTGGTTTCTCACAGGTTTCACTTACGATTTCATCTTCAATTTTTTTTCACTGTTCTTTGGAATTTTATAGGTGAAACTCCTCTTTCATGTACCAAGCGTCCTATGGATCTTTTCTAATTGATCTATTTAGCTCTAAGTTGAAATTATCTCTCTTCATGTTTTGACTTCCTGAACGAGTTTTCCTCTCTACTGTTTCCTCTCTTTTAAAATGATTCCCTGTTCTCTTGATGGTCCTTGAATGGATTTTCAAGATGGAAGCTAGAATATCATTACATAATGTCTGAATGATCTTTTCCCTCTCACCATTGCATATTTGTGAAGACAGAGGGTCAGAGTCTGACACAAAACGATTTAACCTGTTTTCTTTCTAGCTGTATAACTCAGATGGTTTTTCAGTGATTCTTACAAATAGTATAAAGATAGCTAAACATCTCATCTGAAAACCTTGAAAAAAAAGTCAATTAGTTTAGTGGCTTTTTAGATATTAAACATTTTGTGGGATGTGCAATTATGCTGTTAAACGATCTGGACAATTTTTCGGTTACACCCGAAATATAAGTAAGAGTATGAGATTTATTTACATTATTCGGACTACTGTCCTCATCTTTGTCGCTATATTTATTACAACGTTTCGGCCGTTGTACGCTTCGGCCTTCTTCAGGAGATTGAAATGTTGAAATTAACCATTTATTTCGCTCTCTGGGGTAGACTGTTCTAGTTCCACGTGCCATGGTTTGATGGATGTCAGTTATCAGTTATCTCCTGTTAATTTGCATCCGAACGTTCTCCACTGCCTTAATCGGGTATTGAAATTACACTCTTTGTGTTATGTCACTGGATCTAACCAACGCCTTTATCCACTGCGCCATGTGTATGCATTTCTGGGTATTATAAACCTAATGTCTTCAGCAACCATTGTTACCAGTTCTCATATTGCAATTTTTGCTGTTATCACATTATGTTTTTACCAGAGCTCATATTGCATCTTTTTTGTTATTATCGTTTTTCTCTGGCACTCCTTATTAGTTGTTCCCATATTGTATTCATATCTATGCTTGGTCGGCTCAGGAGATTTTTGTGGCCTATCATATGTGCTGATTCCTTAAGTTTACGAATTTTCCAATGGTGTTCCGTGTCTATGATCTCAACCTGATCCCACAGAGGGCATTGATCTCCCTTCTCTCTCCATATGTTTTCAGCCACGCCTGGTTTTTTTTCACTTCCCCTGGTGTTACAGCTTTCTGGTGTTCTTGAAGCCTTACCTTAAGGGGGCGGCCTGTCTCCTCTTTATCCCGTGCAGCTGCGGAAAGAAATATAAAGGAGAACAAATCAAAAATTTACACCAATAAAAATGAATATATATATATATATATATATATATATATATATATATATATATATGTGTGTGTGTGTGTGTGTGTGTGTGTGTGTGTGTGTGTGTGTGTGTGTGTGTGTGTGTTTGTTTATTGTTCTTTACAATGAATTAGATACAATGACATATATATATATATATATATATATATATATATATATATATATATATATATATATATATATATGTGTGTGTGTGTGTGTGTGTGTGATGCGTATGTGTGCCTGTGTGTATGCGCGTGTATGTGAGAGAGAGAGGGTATGAGTTTGGCTGTGTCACAGTATGACAAATAATTTACGATTGTATTTACCAGTTTTATTAAGCAGAATATCAAGTACGTTTCCATTTTAATTCATTATTTATTCACTTCATTATTTGCAATGAATTGTTACCGGTTTCCTGGCAATCTTCGTTACTATTTGCATAAAATTGCATATTATAAGGTGAAAAATCTTTTCAGGCAAACCTTCCTAACTTCGCTTGCTTATCTACAAATATCTCCTTCTTCAAGTAAGTATTTTACTCTTCACATTCAAGATAGCTTATCCTGGACATCTGTCGTCCAACTTAGACACGATTTTTGAGATTCAAGGAAATGATGTGTCGCCATGATTTTTTTGGTAGATGAAACGTGTGCACATCGATTATTATCCCTGCATTTTCCTCTTCCTGGATTATTCTTGGATGAAGCAAAATTTTTCTGGGGTTGGCGTTATCGATCTGACAGTCAGGGATCAGAATTATAGAGAAATTTCTAAGTGTGCTACCTCAGCAGAAAGTGTATAACATCTAGGCATTGCTCTACCATTTCGTGAATGGAATCTGGACTGTGTAGTTGTCTCTGAGGAGAGGCTGTCTGTGACATGATGTCGAATACAGTTGCGGTTTGTTTTTCTACTCAATTCGATCCAGGTGTCCTCTAATATCCCATTACACTAGTCCATATTTCTGTGCAAGAACGATGACTGGGATAGATCCGATCTTCCATGGCGGATGTCTTTTTTTTTTCTGTCAGGAAGCTTTGAAATAATAGTACCTCCAGAACGGTCGCCCTCATTTCTGAATGGATCCTTTCTGGCATAAATATTTTATCCTCTATATAAAACGTTAGCAAATACCGAATAGCTATATTTAGTTCAAGCCAGATATTTGCGCAGCTAAAGTACATCGAACGACTACTAACATTTCTATCACAAGGCACTTTTACTCCATTACAACATCCAGAACTGCCCACAGTCATGCAAAAGAGTTCTAAAAAGGTGCAAATAATTGCTAAGTATAATTTTGAAAGCAAAATACCTGGCTTCCGTAACTTCTGGAAAATCTCAAACAAAAGGTAGATGCAAAGCGTTAGGGCTTATTATAATAAATGGCTCTGAGATTATGATCCTCGCCAGATAAACCAAAGTCTTCACCGTTAACGTTACCTCTGTCGCCATATTAGACACGGCAGCGGTCATATATAACTTGAATTTTAACTCTCAGAGAGAACAAAAATTGTAATAGGTCTATTATGGTATAGGAAGTGTCCAGATTCAGATTCAATATATATATATATATATATATATATATATATATATATATATATATATATTTAATAACTATGCATATTACCTACCTTGGACGTGAGAAATCAAGCAGTTATGCATTTTTACCGTATTTTTTGTCTTAATTATAGAACCCTGTATATAATCTAATGATGCCTAGAATTCCACTTTGGGTGCTTTGAGCATTAATAGGTTGATGAAAAGCAAGTTCGTTTTGAAGTTATAGCAGTAAATCCACCAGGAGGCAAAACGCTGGAAACAAAATATTGATTTAAGAGGTTCTAAGATAACGCCTAGCATATGACGAATTATTAAGGATACATGCGTATTTCAAATGTTAGGCAGGATTGAATCATTTACACCTCATGTCAGCCTCATGGTAAATAATGTGGGGGATTGAGAAAGAGATAGATAGATAACAATAGATAGATAGATAGATAGATAGATAGATAGATAGATAGATAGAGTCAGTGAGACAGTGATTGAGACCTAACAATGGGCAAGAAAATAAATCTTTTAAGAACTAGCAGTGCGTCTACAACACTGTTTTATCCGTGGACCGAGAATGTCACGAATATCACGTCTTTTTTTCATTTTCTCAGCGAATATTCATCTATATCGAACATATTTCCCAAAATTCTTTGCTAGTAGATGAGAATCCTCGAGTAGCAAAGTGAAAAAAATGTTGTTTTTTTTAAAGTTTCGATTTGTTTACATTTGTTTATAGCCTATTTCTTTTTTCTCTTTTAAATTCGTAGTTAGATTTTTTATCTCAGTTTACAACCCGCATACTCCCTCGACTTCCGGCATTTTCTTTTTTTATATATTAAACACTTCCGTTCACTTTTCTTTAGTATCTTTCTTGATCTTAGTTTTCTACCATGTCTATCCTATTTTGTATCATTTACACTGTTTATTTTTTTTTTTTTTACACAAGGACTGTAACTGATTTTTTTCCAAAGATTTTCATCTGAAAAGAAAGAAAAATTCTTCTAGAGTTTCCATTTTGCTTTTGCTTTTAATCATCACTTCTGTTTTGTTTTTCCCATCCAAACGATTTTAAACTAGTTGTTTCTATTTTTATCATACATATGTTTTTCGTCGCAACAATTAAGCAGACAGCATGGAGCGAAAAAAATATATGTTTTAACGAGAAAAAAAAGGTTATTCTTGCAAAAATATTTGACTAAATATGAATCACAGCGAATAAATCTGATTGGTTTTATCCTCCAATTTTACTCCATATCATATTAGGTCTTTTCATCTGCATGCAGTATCTTTTAAAAACCCTATTATGATTTTCATCGTATATAACGTACACTCATCATTACTAATTTGTGACCGTTTTCTTTCCTCTTATAACAACAGAGTGAATTATACGAACGTCGCTTGAAAAAAAAGTGTTGATCTTCGCTTATTCACTCATTGCTGTCAAATTTAGTGGCTTTTTAAAAGTTCAATCAGTTATGTTTAGGCGACCATGCATCTTTTCGATACACGACTGACGAGGCAGATTTTTTGCTGTAGTAGGTTGACAATTCTTTCTTCCGTAGACCAGTTGTCATCCAAGGCTATAGGACCTGTTCTGTTATATTTACCCATAAATAAGGATTAGAGGAGAATTCTTACCTTTCCCAAGGGTATTAGCATGTAAATGAATCTAATTGATTAGACCAGAATTGGAACTCGGCTCTCTGATTCCTAAAGCCGAGCCGCAATCTATTAATCGACCGTGTTTCCTTAAAAAGTTACGCTTTTTAAATCGTCATTGCGTAAGATGAAAAATTGCAGGCTCATGACAAATAAAGCTGCGGAGTTCAGAGGTTACTGCAACGAAGACGGGAACATCTACCTTAAATCAATTTACTTGCTTCAACTTGAAATGTTAGCGTTAAATACCGTTCCTATGAGCACTAATGGGTATGTCCCACTCCTTACAAATACATTGGAAACTATTGACAGTGGGGTTAATATGGTGTCTTAGTAGTTCACCACTAGCAGTGGTTTACCTACTTCACGCCGCTAGCGAGTATTTTATTTTCTTGATGTTATAAAGATTAACATTTATTTTCCAACATCGATTTTGGTTATTCCTCATTCAGTAACCTTTTCTAGGTTAAAACAGTTAGTTTTTCTCAAAAACGAAAACATTCTATGCAAGAAAATCAGGCAGGGTCCAAGCAGATCTCAATGTTGATGGAAGATAAAATTTAGTAAAATAATCCGATTTTAATAAATTTATAAGCTGTTTAAATTGTAAAAACTATCCTAAAGATTGCTAAAAAGATCTCGTTCTTCACCACTTTGAACAGGCTGAGCCAATAAGAAATATTAAAATTATTTTGAAATTGCTTTTTTGTCGGTAGGAAAACTTGTTCTCATAAGTAATTTCGTTTTCTTACCTCGATGTTGAACACTGCAAATTTCATGCGATACTCTTATAAAAATAAATAAATGTTTTATTTATTTGATAAAAATAAAATCAACAGACATAGACTTTAATTCATAAATATATTGAGAGCACGAGATGATTTCGGGATTGGTAAACTTACTGAAATATTAAATCTATTATCAATTTTCAAAACAAATACCAGAATTAACCAGAGCCAATTAAACCTCAATTTCATGAAAAAGATTTCAGCTTGATAAGCCATCTAACAAAACAATTAACATTGTCACAAATAGAATTCGTACAAACGAGATATAACGGAAAAATTAAATGAAATATACTTAGAAAATGCGATAAAAATTCAGAAAAATAATCTACACGGGAAGGATATACAAATCAAATACGGGCTGTGCTGAGAAAAAAACGGCTTGTATATGAATAAAATTCGTGTGGTTTACAAAGAAAATACAGGCGCATCTTTTAGAAGGCCTGGAAATGAAACAACGGAAGGACAATTCCTGTGTTGATCTATATACAAAATGTTATGGTGACGGAGATGTTTTGTTAATTTTCTGTTATTCTCTTACGAAATAAAGTTCACATTATTGCAATTTTTGTTTCTGATTTAGACGAGAGGAAACATGTTACGAAATGCCTCACTATATTGAAAGGGGTTCCTCTCATTTCAAGTAGACTCGTTCCGTTTGTTTAATTATAGCCACTTAAGACGGATTGGCATGAGTGTCTGATTCTTTATAATAACTGCTTGTTTCCATGTTAGAAAAAGTGATTTCATGACTATATCCTTCTCTGTAGACCATATTATGGACTGCTACGTTGTACATTAAGATCGAAATATTATAATGGCGGCATTGCCTTACCAGACATCATACACACATCAGCGCATTGTCGAATTTACATATAGGCTTATCAGGCTGAAGCCAAATGCCTCACAATCTATACTATCTTTGACATTGTCATGAGCTTTTCTTACACATACTGCCGTAATGCATTGTAGACTCTAGGCAATCCTTCAGTAATTTTAAGCACCCATTATCATCATCAGCTTTACTCAAATTGTTTAATTTAAAACATTTTCCTCTCCTTGCGAGAATAAATGATTTGGAGGGCCACACAGGTGGAATATCCCCGGGTCTCTCTTCATTTAAATCATACTGTGCATCAGGGTAAATATATTCAGAGGTGCTACAGGATTTTACTTCAACCTATTGCATGGCCCTAGCCGTATTTGCATTCTACAACATTTAATTCAGTCACTCGTAGAAATTACTAGCATCGGAGCGTTGCGATAAGGAAAATAGATGGGAAGGAAATTCTAGTGGAAATTTAATAATAATCATCGGATAATTCAAACAAATTAATACCAATCTCTTTATTCTGCATTTGAACAGATTATATTATTTTTTTTAATCTTTTTGAAAAAATTATTTCATGATTATTTTCAATAATTTAATCTGTTTGATCTCGAATAGTAGTTATATTGGCCGCTGTGCAAAAAGTACAGATGCCGTACTCATCAGGATTTCAGTGTTCAAAAGATTAAATATTTTGCATTTATTAAAAGATGCTAATTCCTTTTAAAGTGTACATTCTCGCCAGCACTCAGGTTGCCCAAAATATGAAGATATTATGACTATAACGTCATCAGTTCACAATTTTCCTGAGCACGTAACACACTGTGAGCGTTGTCTAATTTTACGTTAACACTAATAAAGATTCGATAAATCTAGTGGGTATAAAATTTCCCTACCAGCTGATGAAATCTTATACTAATGCTGTCTAATATATCTTGACAAAAATAATGTAAGTATAATGAGACAGCTAATAAATAGAATAACATCAGTCATACAAAAAAAAAATGGAGTGAGTTCTGCATACCCGATGGGGATACGTTTTAAGACGTCAACCATAAGTAATATCTGAAGAAGGAAATACTACTGAGCATACACAAGCACACATACACACAGTCACAAATTAAAATTGGCGCGTTTGAGCAGTAATGGCTCTTTTATCCAGGATACGTTGCAGACGCCTGACATGACACTGCGATTAAATATGTTATACATTTAGACGAACGTAGATTAGGACAGAAATCAGAAATTGCAATTAGGGAAGGATACTAAATACAATAATCAAAAAAAGGTTGGTAATAAACGATAATACTTATAACACGAACAACATATATAAGATTCGCCAGCTGCGTGTAGAAGAAGTCGTCAACTGCTAGAATTGAGTCAAGTGAATTCCACAATGAATCTCCAACTACAGGATATCTACCAATCGCCCCACGCGGTGAGATGTGGCACAAGGTGGAATTTAATGTGGAGTATCCAAGCACGTAGGCTCAGCCAGAACTTCCGCGTAGACCCCGTATAAAACGGGATCAGGTAGCTATTCTTGAGACGAGCCTCTGCCCTTCGATATAGCCTCGTCTGGGCTAGAGGAGGCAGAGAGTTTGTCCAGCACAGCTGGAGACGAATCACCAACTGCAGGATATCTACCGACCGACCCATGCGTCAGATGTGGCAAAAGGCCGAATTTAATGTGCGGCATCCTACACCGCAAAAATTCACACTAGACGCCGTATAAAATGGAGTTGGGTATCTGTTTTCCGAGACGTGACATCGCCTCGTCTGGGGATCTTCTCTGGCAGAGAGTTTCACCAGCACAGCTGTATACGAATCTCCGACCGCAGACCAACATACAGTATGTACTACTGTATTTCCGTGAATGGGGACATACGCATTATCGTCCCGAGGTATGAAGCAACACAAATAATGGAAGCGTCGATAATAACATAAAGAAGCCAACTCTCAATGATATGAATTATAAACTCGACCTCAATATCCTGACTATGTACGGGAATTAGATCGTTCTTTATTACTATAAAAATCTACATATTCACATAAACAAAAAAAATCCTTGATAATGGTTAACTGATTAGCCGAAAGCGTTCGAATCAACAGATAATTTAGACAGTATGTCGAAATACGAATCACTAGCACGAGTGCAATGTAATGTGATTAAATTGTAGTGATTTGTATGTCGTTTTCAATGACATCTATATATATATATATTCATGAATTATTCACACAAAAACAAATGCAAAGGTTAATGATTTAATTGGCGAGAAATCCATCGTCGCAAACAATTCAAATAATATACAAAAACCTCAGAAATTTATAGAAACAAGGATCTTTTCATTCATAACGGGTTCGGGGTTTTTTGTATATTATTTGAATTGTTTGCGACGATGGATTTCTCGCCAATTAAATCATTAACCTTTGCATTTGTTTTTGTGTGAATAATTCATGAATTTGTAAATTTATTGCACGTTTATCGAAATTAAAATAACTGATCCATGTGCGACTTTTGGATAATAAGTGCGACATTACTGTAATTATTGAACAATACAGTTCATGCCACTTTGACAGAAAATTTACCAGCAAAAAATTCGTTTATCACCATATTTGTACATGAACGCACAACTGTAAAAAAATTTAAAATCAAACTCAGCGTTGCTACTGCACGCTCCAAAAAAAAACAATAACTCATTTCCAATAGCATTTTCGGATACAACAATACATATATTTTCGTTGTCCTCTTATTACTGAGAGAAAAAACAAGAACAACATCTATTCCATACCTGAAGATGTCTGTAGGAACAGACGAAAACTTGTAGTAAAATAAGAACTAATGCGGCAGAAATTTATAGAAACAAGGATCTTTTCATTCATAACGGGTTCGGAGGTTTTGTATATTATTTGAATTGTTTTCGACGATGGATTTCTCGCCAATTAAATCATTAACCTTTGCATTTGTTTTTGTGTGAATAATTCATGAATTTGTAAATTTATTGCACGTTTATCGAAATTAAAATATATATATATATATATATATATATATATAGTAAATCATTTTTTTTTTTTTTGGGTTTTTGTTTGTTTATATATGTGTATATATATATATATATATATATATATATATATATATATATATATATATATATATATATATATTGGTTTGTTTTTTCTATTCTTCCCAAAAAACCCTATCTTGGACGCATGTATGAAGATCAATACAACCATGCATACCTAATCTATAACTTCGAATAGCACAAGTGAAGTCTTGATTGGTTGTTGTCTACTGGGGCAACTTATATAATTCACGTCCTAAAGCTAGTGGCAAATTTTTGTTTTAGGTGTGGGCCGAATACTGATCATATTCGGTCGGGTCGCCCATCGAAGAAGTCTGTTTTTAGACCCGAAACATCTAGTGACACGGGAGCAACAGCACTGACAACACATCTAGATTCGGCACTTAAAGGTCTATTTTAATAATAATAATAATAATAATAATAATATATATATATATATATATATATATATATATATATATATATATATATATATATATATGTCGTACCTACCCAAATACTGGCTATAGAAGATCATGCATGATGATAAAATGCTGAAACTTAATTAAAACAAACTCCTATCATTAAAATATTTTTCAATAGGATTGATCATAGTATTTTCTATTATTAAATTATATTTTTAATCTTTTTTGGAACCTGCAAAATATTCCCTTTTTTTTTTCTTGCGTCTGCGGTTGGCTCGGGATTAATATGGGAAATGTGAACGTCTTTTTGCAATGAAAGCACATTGTTTTTGAAATTCTTACATAAATCAAATACTTGTCGGACTATAATGGAACTTTCAGAACTTATTCAGAAATGAATGCAACTCTTCAGGAAATGTTTGTTACTTAGAAAATGTTGGCAAAATGTTTTTTTTTTTACATTTTTTGCCCTCCACTTTTTTAATTTGATGACGTTTCGAAAAAAAATCATTGTTCTATGGCTTAATTTTATAAAAACCTATGGCTTAATTTTATAAAAACCTAAACAATTAATGATTTAAATTCTTCATGGTCTTGCGCTTACAGCGCAAGACCATGAAGAATTTAAATCATTAATTGTTTAGGTTTTGTAAAACAGGACCTTCACTTTCATAAAATATTCTATGATATAAAGTAAACAAAACTTAACTGGGCCTGTGGCTGTTGTTAGTGCAATGAAAAGGTCTTTTAGCTCTTGAAAATCACATACACTAAGAGACGGCCAAACGCATTACTTTGAATGGGAAAGGTGAGCGATAACTGATATGATATATTCCCTAAATATGAAAAGCGGATGGAGGATAATTTAAAATTTTGTATTGAACTAATGTTAGGTTTATGAATCCAAGTAGGTTACCGAGTAATATAGAAATCTGAATAACACTGGGCGGTACAACGATTGAACAAATTCTAGTATAAAAGCCAAGATAATCATGATGTTCAGAAGAGCAATGCCTATAACAATAAAGTAGGCTATTTTAAAGGCACTGAAATCAGCAATATATGTCTCGTTAAGACTGATATACGAAGCTAAGTTAAATCTGGAACAGAGCCATAGTTTTTGTCCATATTGTGATGAACGAACTCTATACACAAAATACGATGCGAGATTAAGTCGTTAATTGACATCAAATGGCAAGGAACCAATATATATATATATATACACGACTCTCTGTTTGAAAGCCCGCCTATATACCGGGTAGTTTACAAATATCAGCACGGAAAACGAATCGGCCGATACTGAAATTCGGCTGAAATCTTCGTTTATAATGGCTTGTTGACTATGGTTAAAATCATCGCTACCTTTTCTTTCCTTGCATTCTTATCACTTTCCACTTTTGGAGGTATCATTAGTACATGCGTGCCATCGCCTTCCCCATCTACTCATCGCTTCCAGCTCTAAGTAATATTCGTCTGAATATTATCCTTCACGGTTTGCAATCTGTTTACATAAACACGTTTTTAATCTCGTTTATTACTTATATCTTCTGATTATCAAATACACCAAACCCACATTGTCTCGCCAAGAACTTTCGCATTATAATTATGTCCTCTTTGTTCTAAATTACGTTAAAAAAAACTTCCTTGTTGCTCACAGGTTCCGTCTCAGCATCCTTCTGTAGAAGCACATCTCTGTTGACTGAAATGTCTTTATCATTTAGTAAACTGTCCAGAATCCTCCGTTATATAAATGGGTTGATATTACAAAAGAATCTAACATTTTTTTTTGTTTCTAACGGAGTTTTCTAGTTTCTTAATAGTTTGATTTACTCTTGATTGGCATTTTTCCCTGTTGAAATGCCTTCACGGATTTCATATTTTTGCCGTCTTTTTTTTTAAAAAAAAAGCAACTCCAATTCATTGCTTGTCTATTACGCTCGTTTTCTTGCTGATACATTCTATCTCCTGACAAATAATATTTAGCCCCTTTATCTAGTTTGTTTCTTTATCTAATGTTTGAAAGAGCACACATTTTCATCGGAAGGGTTGGGGTAACTGAGAAATTCCTGAATCCCAGCATTTTAACTACCAGAAGTCACGGCGAAAAATATTTTCAGAAAAATATTTTCAATAAAACTATGGGTTTAGAAATTTACTCAACTCATGCCATTGTATTAAAATGTCGGTTGAGTTATCCAACTAGTAAGAATAATACAGTAATTACATTTTAATTCAATTTATATATATATATATATATATATATATATATATATATATATATATATATATATATATATATTGAATTATCAATTATTTAGCTTACATTTCAATACTATAATATCATTATATTTTTACATTGGCCACAGATATATCATACCTTCTCATAGAATGACGTGTCCCTTTTCGAAACTCAAAACATTCCGTGTAAATATTGATCATCTAATTAAAAACAACTAAAACACTACTATTAGCATAGGTAGCAACAGATCGTATCAAATAATATATATCAGTAACTCTAGATGACCAAGGAATCTCTCCTCTGAGCTAGGTTTAACAGTTCAGCGAGAAATAAATTAGCTGGTCGCATTCAATTTCCCTAAAAAAACAAACTAGTGACATTTCACAATCAGCGATCGGACCTAGAACTTTCCCCAATCACGATGAACAATTTTTCCCTCGGGGAGGTCCCGTGCCTTGAGTGCCTATAGGAAGGTAACCTAATCCCAGATATGAAGCGGAATTAAGATATATTATCCATCGCTAAAATTACTTGAAAAATGGTCGGTAAGTAAGTACCTGACTTTTCCTGATAGCTTCTATTGTTACAAGAGTCAGCTAAAGACGAAAATGGAGTACTACTGACAGATAAAATGGATTTGCGCAGACTTCGAGTGGTCTCGAGACAGTCCAAACACCCCTGCGCGCCGTTGTGGGTGATGAATATTTTTTCATTCTACAATCCATTTAACACAGACGGGACGTCGCAAGCCTGTCTCTGCTATATAGCCATAAGCATGGAAAGTGTTTAGAGAACTACATTCCTTGCTACCTCTAGTTCTAACCTTCACAAATAAAACCGGCCATCCCTTGCACATTGTCGGGAGTTACCCGTATTCCTTCTGTATTCCATTGGTAAGCAGCTTCTTTCCAAGGCCCATTACTTTATGGAATGGACTTCCAGGAGTCTTCTTCCCTGGTCACTACAATCCTAACCTGTTCTTAGTCGAATGTTAACTTCTATCTTTCACGCAGATCCGCATAATCTGTGCCTCTTTTCTCTTTAACACTTTACCTCGTGTCTTGTACAGTTTGAGCATCATTAAAAAAAAAAAAAACTTCTCTTAAAACCTCAAAGAACTAGAAGCTGTTTTTACACAAAAACAACCCGAATTAAATAATTTTCACTTTAGAAGACGTTATTTTAAACTGTTTATAAAACAGTTATTATGCGTAAATAATAATAATAATAATAATAATAAAAACAACAACAACTCCCCATAGCCTAGAAATACCAGGTTGAGGTACGCCGGGGAATAGCCGTCTCTCCTAAGCAGGGCGAACGATTAATTTTCGTTGACAATCGTCCACGAGGTGGTATCCAAATTACTCCTTGGCTGTTATTGGTAATCACAAAAAATGTCTACAAACCATACTTATACAGGATCGGTCGTCACTCGGGTCAACAAGGGCCGCTTCACGCACAGAGGAACCAATGTCGTCACCAAAACTGGATTATTTTCAACTCTAACCCTGGCGACTCAATGCTAATCAATTAATAGGAAGAAGCAGGCGAAATGGAATCAGGAAAGTATGAAAAAAGAAGTCATAACAATACTGCACTTGAAAATCCTCAAAAACATTACCGATCAGACATACAAGATAAAGAGAGAAATTTAAGGAACTAAAATAAGACCCTGTCTCAAACCAAAAAATTCTTGTCAATGTCCGATGGAATATCATGCGAAATAAAAGACTAACAAATGAAGAAATAGATCTAGTTAAATATTCGACAAAGTACAAAAATCTAGAACTTAAACAAAAATATAACAAAAGTAGACATAGATAATATATAGAGAAAGAAGTATAAAGTCAAATAAATGAGATATGAAATAATGATCTCTCAGGAAAAGGAAATAAAAAAATCTAGACGCGATATTAAAAAAAAATTCACTGATTCGGATTATGTCAGTGATGAAGATTAAACGGAATTAGAGTAGAATTCCTTGAAGACAACATATTCGAAATCACTGAAGCGAATCACCACATCATTCAATTAATCAGCAAAGTAACTCGTACTCAAATATCTTCCAAAAATCCACATGACTAAGCCCAATAATCACAGAGTGCAAATATATAACCCTGCGTTGAAAGTATTTTTAACGGACAGACGATTGAAAAAAAAACATCACCGAAGTAAATAATGCCGTATATGCAACAGTTTTAGCAGCTACTATAAAACTTAATGTCAAGACAAAGAAAAGATCAACGACAAAAAGAATCTACTTGGAAGGCAATATTAAAGCGAGAATTTGAGGAAATTTGTTGGTAATTATCTACGAAAAAGCAGGAACATCAAACAGGAATATAAAATTAAATGACTAAATGAAATTCCACTAGTCAAGGAAATATTTAAACACAAAGTGAAAATAAAGTCACAGTTACCATAACGATATGAAATATGAGATTGGAAAATAAGCTTATAGAAGTACAAAAGCCGCCATTAATTGAAGATGTGCAAAAGATTTGGGGGAATGTTTAAAGCCGGCTAAAGAAATATAATCCAAATGCAAAGTGGATAAAAAGAAGACAAGAAAGAATGAGGGTTAATCCTTTACTAGAATGGAAAGATATAACGAAGAATAATGCAAGACAAGCTCTAGCAAAATACCAGTAATGGAAATCAACAAGAAAATGACAATGTACCCAAATTTTGGTTCTATCATTTGTTATCAGTCCATAAAAACACTTTATCAGTGCTAATTAATAATCCTAGTGAAAATGAAATCCGATAATCCAATAAATGAAATCCAATAATGGATTACAGAAGGTATTACATATTACCTACTGTTGTGGTAGGATCCACCTAATTTGCATAGTGGAGTACCGACCATATAAATATGGAGAGGGAGGAATCAAGAGATTCACTCTTAGTCGAACTCTCTGCATTTTGCAGTGAGTGACCCGGACGAGGCTTTGCCGAGAGGCAGAGTTTCGTCCGGGGTAGTAGACAGGCCTTGAACCCGTATAGGCGGGTTCAGAAAGGCCATATTTTTGGCCGAGCCTGCAGGCTCGGAGATACCCAATTTAAACCGGCCTTGTGCCACATTTTATCCTCGTGGGTGGATAGATAAATACAGGAATCAAGAGATTCAACCAGAGACTCTGCCCGACTGCGACTCAGTCAACACATTCTCCAGAAACAGTCTTACCAGGAATATACAAAAGACTATATGTAAATATTGTGTACACTTTCTTGTTTCAATACATTTTGTTCTAAGTACATTTTTTGTTGCATTATTATTCCATGCATTAGTCAAATTTCAACACCTACCAAAAAAGGTGAAACAGATGCTAGAAAAATTATTGACCATTAACATATCTGTTCACCATATGAATTAAACACGTTTGTACTGACTGGCTGCACTTACTCTTTTATCTCTGAAGACAACATTCTTCATGAACAGAGCGGATGCCGAACAGGTTCATTGCAAAGATCAACTGTTGATAAATAAAATGATCTTGGAAAATTGCAGGAAAAAGTTCGAAATCTTAGTAGAGCTTTAATAAATTATCGTAATGTCTTTAATAGTGTCACACCCATTAATCATTAAGGCTATGGTAATTTACAAACTGTCCTCGGTGATAGTAAATTTCCTTAAATATCGTATGAGACTTTGGAACAGCGCATTATATCTAAATCAATTCAAAGGCATATCTGTTACGGTTTTTTGGGTATATAATATATAACTAGTGAGCGAGTCAAAATGACTTATTTCCCTTTATAGTCGACCAATAGAAGGTTGACCAATCAGAAGCCGCTGAACATTGTATCCGTCGTGTATAAAAGCGGTCATCTTTGTTTTCTCACCGGAAGGACCAGAGGAAACTTGTCCGGCGAACATGACAGACGGAAGAACTACGCTCTGCTACTTTGCTGCGATATCCACTGCGAACCTGCACTACGCTTTCCTACTGTCTCCGAAATATTCACTGCCAACCTTTGGATTCTATGCTCGAGGACGACCGTCATGAAAATGTCTGACAATATCCACTTCCAATCGATTAAATATCTGACGAGGAATTTTTAAAGGAAACTTCCTGTGATTGCTTCTACTTTGACTCTGTCTAACCTCACTATGCATGAACTAAACAATAATAATTATAGATATAATATAACAATGTATTTAATCACGTATTCTACATGGATGACCTCAAAGACGAATTCAAAGGTTTCCTCAATATTGAAAATTATTTCAATGTTGACATCGGTATGGACTTTGGGTTAGATAAATATACAAAAGTGACATTCAAGAAAGGGTGACTTACCGAAACATACTCAATAGATCTAGAGTTTGTCATAAAGTTTAGAAAACAGGAACAATAAAAAAAAAAACTATAAATACCGATGAGTAAGCGAACAAGATTGAATACAGCAAAACCAAATGAAGGAGAAAATATTAAAATAATACCACGGATGTGTGTGCCTGGTATTAAATACCGTGTTGAATTTACAAAATATAATATTAGCCATGAACATTTTGGCTGTCCCTGTGGTTCAAGAGAGTTTCAAAATCCTTAAGTGGAACATGGCTGACATT
>CAHIKZ030004213.1:2910000-2945000 GCA_903632075.3 Acanthosepion pharaonis
TTATTACAACGTTTCGGCCGTTGTACGCTTCGGCCTTCTTCAGTTGGTTGGAATGTCGAACTGAACCCTTTATTTCGCTCACTGGAGTAGACTGTTCTAGTGATGGATGTCATTTATCAGTTAGCTCCTGTTAATTACCCTCTCCACTACATTAACCGGGTACTGAACTCACACTCTTTGGGTCCTGTCACAAGATCAAACCAACGCTTTTATCCACTATGCTATGTGTCCTTGAGGACATCTGGGTATGAATTTCTGGGTATTATAAACCTAATGACTTCAGAAACCATTTGTACCAGTGCTTATACTGCAATTTTGCTGTTATCATTTCATGTTTTTACCAGAGCTCATATTACAACTTTGTTGCTCTCATTGCTTTTCTCTAGCACTCCTTAGTACTGTTTCCCATATTGTATTTATTCGGCTCAGAATTTTGTGGCATAGCATATTTGCTGATTCCTTAAGTTTACGAATTACAGTCTACCCCAGTAAGCGAAATAAAGGGTTCAGTTCGACATTCCAACCATCTGAAGAAGGCCGGAGCGTACAACGGCCGAAACGTTGTAATAAATATGGCGACAAGGATGAGGACAATAGTCCGAATAATGTAAATAATGGACATAATACCTCATCTCAGAAATATAGATAGACTCTGTTGCATATATATTGTTGTTAAGATGATTCCCACCAAAAGAATTTTATGACTTATATTTACTTACGAATCGCATTGATATCAATATTAAATAGAGTGAGAAAGGACATACTCATTTTAAACCGATGCTCTTTGTGTATATTTACACACTATATTTTTCTCTCCGTATAAACACAATTTGCCTGACAGTATATGTTCTGGGTTATTTCAATATCTTTCCAATATGAATCATGTTTTTTTTTGTTTTTTTTTTTCCCGGCCATTATTAAATACATCTCAAAAACTATAGCATTAGTTATATCAAATGCTTTTGACAAGTTGGGACAGAAATGATAACTGTCCAAGCTCTCTAGCTATGGTATTATTGCTCTATCGCTATGTCTATGTGTGGCACTATGCATAGTTAGAAAGCTGAAAAGAAATATTCATAAATATATGATTTGTTTTTTACGGTTTGTCAACCATTTGATAATTATTTAAGGCTGAAAAATATTTCGGGGTTGGGAATAATTCTTTCTTTACATTCAAGCAGTCTGGGAGAAAGAAAGAAAAGAAGAAGAAAAAGAAAGAAAAAAGAAAAATATAATACGAAAACCAGGTCATAAGCGAACAAACACACGCTCCATTGATACATAACAGATGTTGGAAGATATCCTGGTCGGGCACCTGACCTACGTCCGTGTCCACGAAAAATGGAAGTTTGTTATCAATTGGTTGGAGAAACGAATTTTAGGGACAATGAAAAAAATATTGATAAGTAACAAATGAAAAGGGTGTCATTGAGATGATAGTAAAAGTCTAAGGGGATGGGGGAAGTGTATCTAAGGATATGAAAACAAACCATTAATACGAAAACACAGACAATTTCTAGAGTTGGAAAAAGCCACCCAAGGTGATGTCGTTTTTTTGAGATAATACAGATTTTTATTATCGGCCGGAGGAGAATGAAATATTTTTGTTGCGTTCAGAGAAACGCCAACAGGTTTGAGAAATCCCTTTCTTAGATCGTATCCAATTAGCGATAAACTGTTTGACAAATACCGCGTGTAAAAGAAACCGAGAGCGTCATTTCGGTCACGTACGAAAAGGGCAATTTAAATTTTTGTTTCATTAAGCAAGGTGTTTCTTCCCCCAGAACAAAGCCACGGATTGTCCACGCCCGATTAAAGACGTCACGAAGGAAGGAGGAAAGATACCGACCAGAGCCTCATTGGCCGAAGGCGGTCACATGATACATGAGGGAGGAGGAGAGACACCCGACCAGGACCCCATTGGCCGAGAGCGGTCACATGACGTGCGAGAGAGGAGGAAAGATGCCCGACCAGGACCCCATTGGCCGAGAGCGGTCACATGACATACGAAGGAGCGGGGAAGCGGGTATACGCCCCAGAGGCACAGTAACGGAGTAGGAGTGAAAGTAAGTTACCGAAAATGGAAAATCCCTAATCAGAAATAAGAAGGGTGGATACGTATTTAGAATTATCAAGAAAACCCTGGCGCCGACAGACCCACCCCAGTTTTGACTGCATCAATAAAAGCGAGACCCCAACCGACAGAAATCAGTTGCAGCCACGGACGGCGAGAGAGATCAGCCGTGAACGACAGGCAGAGAGTTGCAGCCACGGATGGCGAGAGAGTTGCGCCGCGGACGGCGAGGGAGTTTGAGCGCGTACGGCGGGCCCGGTTCATTCGCCCCTTTGCGGGCAAGAGAGGCCAGCTCGTGAAGCCGGCGGAGATTAGTGAACAATAATTCAGACTCTGAAGAGAAGAAGTTTGAGTTGAGTTGCAGCTACGGACGGCGAGAGAGATCAGCCGTGAACGACAGGCAGAGAGTTTGCGCCGCGGACGGCGAGAGAGATCAGCCGTGAACGACAAGCAGAAATCAGCGCCCAGTGTTGAAACCAAACCACACCCCGAAATGCAAATTTCTAGAGAGCAGGCAACTCGAAGCCTTAAAGTTGCCTGGTAGAAGCGTGGTGCCACAGTCCACAGAACGGGTCGGGAGGTAGGAATAATCTTGTGTAACGAGCAATTAGATATAAAAAGTTGTTACCTTTTTCTTCAATATTTTCGACCGTGTGAGTTTTTATTTTTCTTGTGTGTTATCACCCCCGTTGGGCTCAGCTTGCATACGGCCCAATCCCTGTTTGATCCCGTCTGTCTAAGATCTAATCACAATGTGGGTAGGCAGACCGGAGATCAGTGCAGTTACCCTGGTAACCAGGCGTTGGAAGCGGGTTGGGAACGACGAGGCTGGTATTCATCTAACCAAAGGGTTAGAACGTCACACTTGGAGCAGCGAGGAGCGAACAGCTGGCGCCGCGAACGGGATCGAACGACACAGTCGACGCTGCGACCAGGGGGGACGACGTCACATATGGAATGTGTACAGACGAACTATATACCTTACATCCTCACATTTATTCCCTTCGTATTACATTGGTTATATGTAAGTTCCACACGATCAGCTTTTCCCCCACGAACCACGACTTTGTGAAAACGACTCCTAAAAGCACGTTTTCCCGATCACTACATTCCTAACCTGTTCAAGTCAAGAATTGTAATAGGTTCTAATAGGTTCCAAGGCCTAATACAGGTCGAACTTCTTTGTAACAAAAAAATAAATAGATAAATAAAAATAAATGAATTCAAATAGATGTTTGTGTTGTATCTTATCAAACACTTTTGTTTTGCTAGTGAAATGTATACGTCCTACTGCAGTTGTATTTCTCGCTATACCTTCATTCTGATCTTAAAAAAACAAAACAAAAAAAAAACAGATTTATCATCTTAAGTTCTTTCATGAAACTACATTGTTCATTTTGTTAAATGTTGCCATTTGGCTTGAAATATAATAAAGGAGAAAATCAACAGAGTTTAAAAAGCCACTTTCCAATATCGAAAATTCTACTATAAATATAAATCCATTACTTGCAAAATCCGTACTCTACCTGATATTAAATATGTATCAAATAACACGTTTAAAGGTAAATCATAAATATTAAAAGTTTATCATGAACAGAATCTGTAGCGTATCAAAATAGAGAGAAAAATATTATATAAACATATAATCTATATTACAAGACTTAAGAACAGTCTATGATTTTAAATGACGTCTGAACATTTAGGACAACATTTCTTTTAATTAGTCATATTCTGCGCTTGGGATAGTTTTACCTACCACCGCAAGGAATTCAAATCCAAATACTTAACGTAAAATGTATGTTCTTAAATAGAATCTATATATCAAGAATTTCATATGAATGTCAAGCATGTCCTTAAGCCCATCCAGGAATGTAAAAAATATCTCAGCTGTATACAAACGCTTTTTCAGATAAAAAAATAGTTTCTAGCGAATGACGCCTGTAGGCCTAAGCGAAGAACATACTTATTCGAAAACCGTGAACTGAGGCAACATAATCACGAATAAAAAACTGCACCAATGACGGAAACCACATCATGCGAGCACTTTCAACAGTATCACAAGTGGATAGTACATTCAAATCGAAGAAAAATTAATTACATCATCAAAATTGTGACGTTTCATACACCTTCAAAAAATATTTACGAACGATTCGCCGATTGATTGATTTGTTTTTACGGCTTATCAACACTTTGTGGGATATTTAAATTCGAAATATATTTTGGATTATGAGAATATGTTTTCTTTTTTTTTTTCCTTGATGACGAATAAGGCATGAAAATGTTTTTTTAAGAAATAACAATATTTTTCCAGATAAAAGTCCTACTATTTTACCCATAGCTGACGGAACATGGATTCATAACTTTCTATATGCACATAAGTAACAAACCCGACTGCGACTCGAACCCACCTCCCTGATTTCACATCCCTAGCCTCTATCCATTACAGAATATATTAATGGTCAGAAACGAAGTACCTGTCAATACTAGAAAGAACGATAAAAGTTACTGAACATGGGAAGCCTATTTTCCTGACTAATTGTTTTAGCACGAATTGCAACCCTATATTCCACTGACTCCTCGATCGGTGAATGTCGAACCTCTCCAGTACGTAGATGTGTAACCTGTTGGTAATACCTGGTGATATGTGCCGGAGCATGTAATGGGGAACGGACCAGAATTGGGGATAAGAAATCTGAGTTCCAATTCTAGTCTGGTTCGTGACAGTCACTTAGGCGCACATTCCCTTGGGAAAAGTAAAAAATCCACCTCTACTCCCTCCAGCTAAGGGTTAATCCTTAGGACTTGTATCAGTTGAAATTTCTATGGCACATAATGAGGAAAGAGGCTGTTATATTTACAGGACTGTTTAAATGCAAGAGGAGCAGAAGAAAACAATGCATAACTTAGAGATCTTGAGTAAATTTTTGGCGCGACCAGGTTTAGGAGAAATATTAAAAAGATAGAATTTGTCAAGATATACACAAGGCAGGAAATTTTAAAGAGCCATGATTGCCTACACCCATAGAAGAAGTATACAAGAATATTCGTAAATCATTATTATCTTTAAATCATTCTAGCAATCAAAATATATTCTGGTTTTAAATAAGATTGATAAGACATAAAAAAAAAAACAGATCAATCAACCATAACTATTAAAGCATGAGTATTGTCCAACTTTCCTTTGGTTTCTGCTCTATATAACTTGCTACAGACGACATCTATGCTTTAAGCTTATTTTTCTATAATTTTTACTACGTGGCAGAAATCTAGACTGGGTGGTCTATGCAATACTTTTAGTTATAAATGTATTTTGAATGTTTTTTTTTTTTTTTTTTTTTTCAAGATGACATCCTATTACAGAGAGTCATCCTGGTGCTGCAGAATTTTTCAAAGAAGAAAGTTAAATGTTGCGCAATAATCTTCTTAGATATTACAGCATATACTATGCCTTCTAATGAACTGAATGCTCTGGATCCACCGACAGAGAACATCTCGTCTACCGATACACGATATCCGAATTTCACTGATATTTAGTTATCTGGAAAGTAATCTTGACACCATCAGACATACTGTTTGAATTAGTGACAGCAAAATTAAATTACGTTCATAATTATAGAAAATATATATCCAGCAGTCATTGGTGCAAACAGCGTACTTATTTGCAAAGTCTGGCTATTCTATACTTTTTTCCGGGTGAGGCGCTTTACAGAGAAAAAAAAAAAGAAAAATACTTGTATGATGTTTTGCTTCGAGTAGAAAATGCGTGGTATCTCTAATTCAGTCAGTTTCTCAGCAACGGGACGTGGCTTCCCTCTGTCTTTTTCTGCAAATATTTTCATGACAGTCATACTGATGATCTTCTTTCTTAGGAGGACCGATTACACAAATTTAAGCTTGCTACTAGATCGGAAAAATAGGTCTAAACATTTTACTTTTGAACTAGCAAAAGGCAACCGCCAACAATTTACCTAGCACATCTCACCTTACGATTCCTTGAGTCCCTGATAACTACAACCTTTAAAAATTTAAATGTCACGTCAATCGCCATCTTCTGTTTTGTTTAATACTGTTGCTATTTTGTCTCTTCCTCAATCCTTCCAAATAAAACTTTCTCATTCTGTTTATTTCCCTGTAAACCCTTTACGTTCTATCGGCATTATCGCCTTTTATGGGATGAATTGATTGAAAACATTTAGAAACTTTCATGAAAAATTTTACGGTTAGCTAATGGTCTCGACTTAATGAGTTTTTACCTCTTCCGATTTTGTCGAGGAATTGTTTTACACAACGCAAAGTAGCGGGAGTCATCCGAAAACATTAATACTCTACTCTTTACAAGCTTAGCTTACTTATATTATCTTCTTCTGCTGTGGTAGGTATTGCCACTCTTCAATGTTTATTTCTGATAACCCGAGGCCTTCGTGAATCGTCAACTCTGCAACGGAATGTCCTCGAGATAACTTAGAACACAATACTGCTTACAAAATAAGGTCTATTTGCTGTACTTCGCAATATTCGTATATTACTTTGGTAACTATTTCTTTCATTCATTAACAAAATTATAATCCTAGATTATCATGCGTGAATAAATTAGTAAATACCTGCGTGACGCTCTAACGTTACCTGAGATAAATAATTGACCACCCAGTTTTGATACGTGACGAAAGCCGGAAGAAAATTATATCGGAGACGTTATTTGGTATTACCAAAAAAACAAAATAAAACATGTATAAGAATAAAAGATTGGGGTGATAGAGGATTTGGTAACATTACATTCGTTTCAGGTCTTTTTCAGTGAAAGGGAAAAACTTGTCAGGTTTTTTTTGTCATTTCATTCCAAGCAAAGCGATGAAGAAACTAAGAGACATGTGGTTACGAAGAGTAAAAGAAACTGAGAAAATATTTTTGAAGAGAACATTTGATAAAAGACTATAATTCAACAAGATCAAACACGAAGGTTGATAGTGTTTTTAAAGTTTAAAAAAAAGGTTTGAATTTTTGTAACATCTTATATCTTCAAATAATGACTTGCAATGTTATTCCATTATTTTCATAAGCTTGTTAATCCCACATATTTAACGATGAAATTCCCAACAGTAGAAATCAAAGGTAACTTATACAATCATTAACTTAATAAATTTTATTCATATGATATTTCAAATGAGAAAATTGTTAAATTTTAAAAGACTATTGATCATGATCTACAAACCTGAGAAATGTTCTTGTAATTATGGATGTTACACATTTATTTTTACCGTCGTGTAAAACAAGTTTTGAATCATATATGTTGATGCAAATTCGAGAGAATAAGGAGTGTCAAGCGGATTTACTCATTTCAATGCAATTATAATCATTTTCTATCAAGAAAACAATATATGCATACTATGCTCTACATTTACAACACCTTAAAACAAACTGTGAATTTATTCGCAGTTTGATAATTATCAGCCTTCGGCATTCTGAATTAACATTATTAAACGTTCCTAAACAGAAGAAAAATATTGATTTGAGTTGCACATTTACGGCTTAAAATGTGTGAATAAAATATACCCAAATACGCTCGAGAAATGTTGGCATTAAACGCAGCCATATAATAGTTTTAAAGGAAAGGAGAAAGATGTCAGATTAACAAAAATGGCGGAAAATGTGTTTTTATTATTCTTGGCAACCACTAATATTTAAAAAATTTTTACATTTTAAATTTATATTAGTCTGTCAGGCGAGTACACGTTCAGAACACTCAATTAGACCATAAGATAAAACTAGCAGTATAACCCGTCTTCGACCGGATGTTTCATTACTGGGAATATTTGCCGTTCACTTGAAGCAGATTCAGTTTAAATTCAACCCACCCGAATATCAATATTAGTAACAACAATTGGGTGCAACTGAGGCACATCCCAAAATGGGTGGGGTAACAATGCGAAAAGGCCGTTTTTCCGTGCTCAATCTTGCAAGGAAGGGACCTCTTTCATGGACCGTCATAATAATATAGGATAATTTTTAGTTGTAACATATCTTTTATAATTCTAATAATTTTTGGCGTTAAATATCTACTCTCTAAATTGATTGTACGCTGTTTTTTTTTACAGACATTCAATTTTGCCATTGTTTTTTTTTTCCATAAAGTGTAAAAAATCATTTTTTTTTTAGATTTTTTACCTTGAAGTTTGTAATTTTGTCAGTCAATTTTGACTCGAAACCGACACTGAAGAATTATCTATCAAACAAAAAAATCATCGAAATCGGATGAAAACTGTGCAAACCCATAAACAACATCCGATCACAAATACACATACATAGACACACACATTTTGAGAATTATAGATCATAGTGATATTTTATCAATGAATATACCTTTAGCTAGATTACCATATCTTGGTAACTAAACTCTTATCCGATATAAATCTAACAGACAAATGTTGGCGAAACTGGCTTGTAAACTTCAATGCCTTAAGCACCAAGAATGTAACTTCTGTCCTCACCGAGATTAGTCTATATTCTCACCAGTCACGAAGATTGGTTGAACTCTAATAGAAACACGTTGGTTTGAGCGGCTAATGTGATAAAAGTTTACCACAAAGCTCAAGCAAAATTTCTATATATGATCTAAGGCTAAAGTCGCTGGAAATGTATTAGATTCCTTATTCTATTCTAGAACGTTCCTGAATGTTTTGTCTTTAGATCACACCAAAAATGAAACATTACTGCCCTACTTGGATTGTAGCTGCTCATTCCCATCTTTACTGAGTTGACAGATTTCGAAAGCGTCTATGCGGCCTTGGGGTGTGAATTATATTCCACGCAACAACCCATTTCCAACAGTCGAAACGTCGCAAGCCCATTTCTACACGGAGGACTCCCTATGCTGAAGTCAATGGGAAAGGCTGAGGGTTCAACTCTTACGTGTCCATGTCCAAGTCTGTTTAAGGACATCAACAGTGGCCTGGTGAGGTACGGGACCCGATAAGAAGAGTAAAGTTGTCAGGTGCACAGCTATACAACAATTTCAAAACCACAACAGGTCATAGGAATGATGCTGCTGCTTCTGCTGTTGCTGTTACTGCTGCTGCTGCTGCTGACGATGATTATGACGATTCAGTATACATGTAATCATAAGAGGATGAATATATTTTTTGCTTAAAACTTACCTTATGTAATATATTCTTGTCAAAGAAAATATTGTCTGGCATGTAACTATTTATCCGCAATGAGATGAACGTATTTTCTCACCAGTCACGACGAATGATTGTGCTCAAACAAATACTCCTTAGTTTGGCTGTCTATTGGGACACACGTATACCGCAGACGGTATGTGTATTTCATATGTATGATTCAACACTAAAGACGGTGAAAAATTATCAGGATTTTATTCCAGTCCAGAAAGTTCCTGACTCCACCTGCCATGCTCGATTTTACAAGAGACAGCTGAGATAGAAAACAGAGTTTTGCTGCAATATGTAAGCTTGAACTGTCCAGTTATATATTTTCAGCCACAGCAGATTTCAAAATAATATGCACAGCCTTGTTGGAATTTATTATTTTCAATTCTACAGACGCAACGTTGCAAGCCTATCGCAAAACATCGCTATTACCCGTCAGTTCATATACTTTGCCATTTTCAATATCTACAATCTGATTCCTACAGACAATGCCGGCATGAGTTCCATCAATGAATGGCTGCGGGAAGTCAATGAAAGCCTTTTTTCCCAAAAAACAACGACTAAAAAATGAGCAAAACTATTTTTTATCGGGTGAAGGTCTCCTCACTCGTAACGGTATCTTTTTGCTACCCTTCATTATATGTCGATACAAAACACAGTTATCATGTGAATATTGCTAAGAAATAAGACTGTATATATATATATATATATATATATATATATATATATATATATATATACTGTTTGTAACAAAATACATTTACAAAATTTGTGAGCGGATTCCTCCCACCAAAAAACATAGGTCTACAAGTCATGCGTTTGTGAGTCATAAAGGTTAAAGAAAGTTCACAGTAGATGGCGATTCATTGCCATTTAGACGAGGTTACATTTTTCATTTCTGAATATTAGTGGCTTGTCTGTCTTCAACGTTTAACGTGTGTAGTTGTGAGTTAACTGAGAAGGATTCCGTTTACTAACTATTCATATTTTGAGCAGGTAGATATGATTTTTTGTTTCATACGGCCACGCGAATGATAATGGACACGAGGCTGCACGCCTGTGTGAGAGTGCATTTCCAGACCGAAAGTAGCCGAATTATCCAACATTTGCTACTGTTTAACTTCACGATGCTGAAACAGGATTCATGGCACCACAAAAAAATGGATCAAGAAAAACCGATAACTGCTGATACACCTGACATCGAAGAATACATTCTAGAGGTTGTCGGGGTCGATCCAGCTTGATTACACGCCAAGTAGCTCTATCATATTATAGAGCTCATAGTACCTCATGAAGGGTACTTCACAAGAATCTCTTGTAGCTGTATCATTTGAACCGTGTGCAGTGTCTTTCGCTCTCTGGTCACTCTCCATGGAAGAACTTTTGCCGATAGTTTATTGCACAGACTCTTTTATCTCTTCAGTCTTGTTTACAGATGAGGCCACATTTGGAAGAGATCTAAGAAAAAAATTTATACAACAATCATTAGTGAATGAATAGTATCCCCCATGGTACAATACAGGTTAGACACCAGCATCAGTTTACGATTAATGTGTGGCCTGTAGTTTATGTGACTGTCTGGTGAGTTCCTATGTTCTCCCAGCACGTCTTACAGGAGCTGTCGATAGGGACTTTATTTCAAACACACTTCCAGAAGTGCTAGAGTATATACTCCTGCTCATACGACATGCATGTTGTTCATACATTATGCGGCTCTAGTACATTTTAGTCACATTGTTATCAATGCACTGGCTAACATCTACCATGAAAGCTGGATAGGTAGAGAACTGGTTGTACCTCGAGGTGGTGTAATAGTTTGCAAGCTTGTCTGGCTTGAACAATTACGACTAAGTAGTGAGTTCGATCCTCGCTGGATGTCCCATACTTTCAGCCTTGTGCCAAATCTAAGCTACGCTTGGAAAATCACTTGGTAGAGTACTGGTTATATGGGCTGTACATTCCGCCGACCTCAACCATTTGGGTTTTTTATATGGTAACTCCAAAAAAATTGGTTTATGTAGCACATATTAATAATGGTGAGACGATTAATCAATATACCATTTGGGGAGGGGACTGGAAAATTATTCGACACCGTGTGCAAAGTTCTGCCAGTCAGGTATCCGACAGGTACATGCGTGTGTAGACGTAAGCGGGGGATATTTTGATCCTTTATTATGCGTTTCTGTGTTGAGGTACAAAGATGACGTGTTGGGCACCTATGGCCATTTTAACTTGTTTTGGTGTCAGAAAACCCCTTGTAAAAGTCTTTTTGATGAACCCATATATATATATATATATATATATATATATGAAGAAAAATATACGGAAAAACAAACAAAAATCCTAATATGCAATTATGTTGTTGTAATCTAAATATAATGTCAACGTCGGACGTTTCGGTCTAATAGACCATCTTCAGGACATATTCCTAAAACATAATTAACATTAGACTATATTCACTTCAACATGAAAAAGACGATGGACACAAGAGCAAGACTAATCCAAACAGATAACTGAATTTTTTTTATAAGATCAGCGTTCCGTTTTAATATGATCACGTCGTCGTCACCTGGGGGATGTTGTGAAAACATATTCTATAGGCTTATATTTGCTTACATATATATATATATATATATATATATATAAATTCCCAAGAGGATAGAATCCAGGTAGAAATCAATGTCCAGGACAGAATAAGAATATAATATAAAATGGCTCAAACACTAATATTCCAAGTTATAATTTATTACAATGGAATCGTAATCACGATCCAATTCATTAGACTTACAAATTCAAAAGGGCATATAAAAAAAAAATAGTGAGTTTGTATGTGGGGGAGTGGAAAACAAATGTGAGAGGGAAATGTGCGAAAGCTCTAGAGACAGGGTGTAACAGAAGAAAGAAGAACAGGAAGGCCTAAACGGATCTTCAGGGTAAGCTGAAGATCCGTTTAGGTGAATACTTGTAGGTATTCCTGGGTCTTTAGAATTTATTTCATTTATTCCTGCCCTACTTAGCGTATTGAGCACTTTACGTTTAGCTTGACTACTCGCTTGTTTTTTTCTTCTTTGGACTAAAGACTTAAGACACTGGACGATTTCTGTCGCCATGTTGTAAAGTTTTTAGTTCTTTCTTTTTTTATCAATTTTTTTTTTGTTACCGATTTGTTTTGTCATATCTGCAGGTTGTGCTATCCAAGGTTTTTTTTCCCCAAACGAGTATTACTATTATAACACACACACACACACACACACACACATATATATATATATATATACATATATATATATATATGTACGTTTGTGGGTGTGTGCACGCGCGTGTATGTGTGTGTGCGCGCGAACGTACATGGTTATGTTTGTGATTTCTTTAGCGTGAATATCTTGAAAATGAAATACATGACGGATGCAATAACTTTACTACATTTATGGTACGTCCTTATTTTCGTAGAGCCGGGTACCTCCTAAAAAATATGAAATTTGAAAGAATAAAAATTGCGAATTAAAAATATAGTAAATCTTTGTTGAACAATAAAGATATATTTATCATATTTTGAACAATATATTCAAATGGATGTACATTTTATGACCGACTTCTCAAAGTTTCACAAATATTCAATATGCGTATCAACTGTGACACGACACATGTCCAGTCCGTAGGCCAGCTCCTGCCAAACACGTTGTAACATGGCTTGCGTAACATTCTCTAGCTGCTCAGTGATTCTATGCTCAAAAACCTCTAGGTTTGCAGGAAGAAAGGAAATATAGATCTGTCATTTCACATAGCCCATAAAAAAGCACAACGTGTCAAGTCAGGTCAATATGGTGTCACATTTAACAAGACATTGTCATTATCACAGACCCATCTTCCTGGTTGATTCTCATTGAGATATGTTACCAGTGTTAACTTATTTATTATACATTTCTTTTAATTTTGGTATCATTTGAGACAGAATTATGAGACTACAAAATGATGTCACCCTGTATATATATGTAATAGGTGTCATTAACTGCAATGGAGAGACCTCATGGTATCAACTAGAATTTTTGCAGTATTATATATAAACTCTCAGCGTTAATCAACTGTAATTCGGTGAAAAGAACCAGAAAATAATTGGATAGCGTCTGTGACAAATATGACTCCAGGTGTTTGATACTAAGCCATCGGAAAAGTCGTAAAATCCTCGAAACTTATCCTGATATGACCATTGCTTAAAATGATGAAATGTTGTTTCTTGATATTTCCAGACTCTTAACTATTTTATAATGCAGGGTGAGATAGGTTTGTTTGGATTTGCTTTTGTCGACGGCATAAAATATTAGAGACAACGTCAGTGAAAAAATGAGCACCAGGACGCAATTCACTTATCTTGAAATTTAGCATGCTGTACTGCTTGGCCTTCGCGCCGGAATTTCCGATACGAACATTTCAGAGTGTTTGGGTGTCACTCTGAGAACAATACAGAAGATTCTGAAGTAGATGGATACGTCTAATTTTAATTACAATGGCACGGTAGCTCGGAAATTCACACTGATCGTTCTGATGAGAAAAGATCTCCCAAATGTTTTGGTGCGAGCCTCTCCTCAACACGAAAGCCAACATTAAGTGCCTTGAGAAGGAGGTAATTCTGTCGTGGGTCATGAGGGTGGTTGCTGGAAAACCATGTCACTATCAGGGTTCTGCAACCATGCCACAAAAAGAGTAGAACTCAAACACAGCTGACAGAGAATTTCTGTTACCATTATATTGGAACACTTAACTCTAGAGATTGCAACCCCCTTGTCAATTATGTGTAAGGCTCAGTTGAGCAAGAGAACAACTAAACTACTTGTAACACGAAAGAGAAACTGAAGGCAAGGACTAAGGCAGCATTAACCAATCTAAATGAAGAAGCCCTCCAAAAGAGTTGCAAGAGATTCCAAAGTCGTCTTGAGGCTGTGGGTGAAATCAGTGGCGATTTTGTTGAATAAATTCATTTTTTCTTAATCAAGATATTATTATCTCATTTTCTTAAATATATCTGTTAAAATGAGATGTCATTGTTATTTTCATTTTTGCGTAATTTAAACGACATTCTATCCATCGCACCTTTATATATATGCATACATCCATATAGATAGATAGATAGATAGATAGGCAGACAGACAGAAGGATCTTTCTAGACAGATGATTTATATTAAAATATATATAGCAAAAAAGAGTTAAATTTCTTTAAACAATTTGAAGAAGTCGGCATGTTGCATTATTATTATTTATATTTAAAGCAAAATACCACAAAATATGAAACAATATGAAGGAAAGCAAAACAGTTTTTATAACAAACAACAATCTTGATTTTATAGTCATGAATGTCAATGATATACAAACATAATTAATAGGAGTTACTTCCCTTTAAATGGAATTTAAATCTTTACTAAGAAAATTGTTTTTTTTTTTTGAGCTCATAGAATTTTAAATGAACTTGCCGCTCAAAATGTTCAACATGAAAGAGTTGAAAGTATTCTCTAAACCAGAGAATATGTTGATAAACTTTTATCTTCAAAAGAGATGAAGGAGTGAAAGTTCCATAACGTTTGTAATTACGTTTCCGTTGCTTGTAGTTGAATATTCGTAATATGTTGATGCTTGTAATGTTCTGTAATGTTCGTAATGTTTGTAATTAAGTTTCGTGTGTGAATATGTTACATAGCGGTCGCCTGTAAGTTGTCGAAACGCGAGTTTTTAAACAGCTACAGATTAGTAAACGAGAGAAATCAAAAAGTGGAAGAACGAACTTGTGTCTGGTATTTATAACAAACGTAATCACGTGATAGGCTCAGAAAGGCATAGACAGATTTTGAGCGGAAAAAATGATTTTGAATTACGCGTAGGCCTTTTACGCACGTAAGCGAGAACATGATTTAAATATTAACTGACCAATGAGAGGTGATAAAACTATCAAGGTTCTGTGATGCACTTTTTGGACAGATTTGCACAAAAACAGACATTGAAAGAAACGTAGTAGTAGGATGCTAAACATTATCATAAATATGAAATAAGCATGTGTCTATGGAATGTAAAATTTTATATAAACACTAGAAAGTTTTGATGGAAAATTTAATCAATTATAAAATATTAATTTTAATAGATGTTTATGCACATGATGATCTTGTTTTGTGCTGCTTTTTCTTTCTATGCGCCGTGTCCATTCAGGACGTAGGAGATCAGGGCTTTCCACCTCCCTCTATCCCTTGCAGCTCTCAACAATTTCCTTCCCTCTGCCACCTGTCCTAGACTAAGTTCTGTCATCCCCTTGCTTAAGGCCGCTAGGTATGTCATGCGTTGATTTCCCTTGTCTCACGTTCCCTCTATTCGACCTATGAGTATCAGATAGTCCAGGTGCTCCTTCCTCACTATGTTTCTCAGGAAATTCAGCTACCCCTTCCTGATGTTAAGTACAAGCCTCCGCCATGTTTGCATCCTGTCTAAGACTTCATCGTTGCTCACGCGCTCGGTCCATAATATTCTCAGCATCCTTCTCAGCAACGTCACGAGTTTGTATTGTACTACAATGTTCACAATTATATTTGATATGTCTCGGAAAGGAATATATTTGAACGAAGTAGGCTAAGTGGCTTTGGCTACTATAACTAAGTAGAATACGATAGCAGTAATCGACTGTTACGCGTTGTAGTCGCAGGTAAGAAGTGTAGATCAAAGGCGTAGTCCGATGGGCGTCGTTATAGACTTAGCTCTCAGACTAAGGCTCTTGACTCTCCTACACGTCCGTCGGTATTTATGACGAACAACAGCTAATCACACTCCAGTGAGGGGGAACACAGGTGTACGAACATTCCATTATATCAATATTATCAACCGTTAATTAAGTAAATAAGTACTATGACGAAGGCTACGAAGAGAACCAATCTTATATTGCATATAGCCGGTTCTTATTTTACAGCAACGACCATTGAAGCTTCATGAATCGATAGGAATTCCAATTCTGTCCATCTTCGTTTTTCTGTTCTTTTTTCTTTTTATGTGTCATGCCCTTTCAGGACGTAAGCGATATCTCCATATCCTTCTATCCCTTGCAGCTCTCGACAAGTTCCTTCCCTCTGCTTCTTCCCCCAGACCACGTTCTGTCCTCCACTTGCTTAAGTCCGCCAGGTATGTTAGGCGTTGTTTTCCTTTGCCACTCTTTCCCTCTATTCGACCTGTGAGTATCAGATTACCCAGGACTTCCTTCCTCATTATGTTACCCAGAAACATCAGATGCCTATTTCTGATATTAAGTTTAAGCCGCCTCTTTGTTTGCAACCTCTCTAAGATCTCATTGTTGCTCACACGCTCGGTACATGACATCTTTAGCATCGTTCTGTACAAAAACATCTGTGTCGCCTCGAGTCTCTTCTTCATCTTTGAGGAAATCGTCCAACATTCCCTGCCGTAAAGGAGGACAGATATCACGTAACAGTTCAGTATTCTTTTCTTTGTTACCAAAGATATCCACCTGTCTCGGAGTACTCTCCCCAGCTTTTGGAATGTGTCCTTTGACACATTCCATACGCCTACGGATCCCAGTGTCGCACTTACCGTCCTCTGTCAATACGCTTCCTAGGTATTTAAACTTCTGCGTCTGCTTGATTCTACAGTTCCAGACATTCAGATCACATTTCGGGCTCATCCTCTTACTGAAGACCAGAAACTCCGTCTTCTTGTAGTTTATGCTTAGTTCCGTCGTATCACTCTCCATCAGTACCTTCTATAGGAGAGATTGTAAGTTCGTTTCTGTTACTCTGACTTATTTTTTATTTGCAACAGTTAATTCCTGACAACTGGTGATTAAGCAATTTGAAAGCTTTTTTTTCAAGTCCAAACGTCCTGTGATGAACACCTCTGTTTCAAATGAGGCTTAAACCTAAGGTATTAAACAAGATGTCAAATTAAGTTTTTCATGTTCGGCAGGACACATACCAAAATGAAAAGAATAAACAGTAGTCTAATTTCGTAGTTATGATTCTTTTTAGTTATTGCACAGTACAAAGTACACATATAAAAAGATGAAGCTATTACGCGGGAATAAGAAAGAAAGTACCAGTAATAAAACAGAATAAAATAAGTATTGATGGATTGTGAAAAAGAATACATATAGGTAGGCACGTTTAAATGAGAGAAATCAAATCGACTAGTTCTCTTGTTACAGTGCATCAGAACTGAACAGTGTTTTCGTTTTGGGCCTGTCTGGAATCGATAATTCAAACCCAATAGTGTAAAGTTCAGTCAATTAAGTTATACACGCTTGGGCGATCATGCATCTTTCAATACATAACTGGCGAGGCAGATTTTCCCGCAGTGGGTTGCCATTTCTTTCTGCGGTAGACTGGTTGCCAACTAAGAATCCCATGTGTCCTGCTATTTAACCCATCCCAGACGGAGAGAGAATAGATGGATTCGTACCATTCCCAAGTGCATTTGTGCGTAAGTGAATCTAACGAATTCGTCTGGAATTCGAACTCGGAGCTGATATCCATTACACCACAATGTAAATTTACTTATAGCGAATATTAATTAACCCCAAGAAATTAGAAAGTTTTTAATCAAAGTTTTTTGGGTGTTTTTAATTTTTTTTTTTTTTCTCATTTTGAAATTATCAAATTTAAATCAAAATTTGTTTAACATGCCTCGCAAAAATTCCAACCTTCAGAATGAAAAATATTGCCCCAAATCTGGGAGTTATAAAAGAATACAAATCAAGTTTTACCTTGTTTATCAGGGTGAGCACGACGTAAACCCCCACGTCACAAAATAGCGCACCGGAGCCGTTCTCATTCGTAGGCAATCGCAAAGTCCAACCCAATCTGAATGCAATGCAAGGGCCTCGCTCTGAGAGAATTTGGTGTGAATCTTGTTAATTACAAATTCTTTTTATTAAGGAGTAAATTAATATATGTCAGTTGATTAACAAAAACAGAACCCCTGACCGTACGGATACGCAATTATTTGCTACAGTGTGTGCATACATGTCTTGGAAAAATAACTAAGACCAAATAAAAACAGTATATCCCTGATGTGCATGTACAAGAGAAGTCTTTTTTCTTACTTTGTTTGTTTGTTTGTTTGTTTGTTTCTTTCTTTCTTTCTTCCTTTCTTTCTATATTCTCTGGCCAAAGCCGAGGTGGTTAAGATCAAAGAAAAAAAGGTCTTCATGAAAAGGACCCTAATCTTCTGTATATTCAAACATGAGTAGGTACAGAGCAGAAGCAGATGACATCACGACATGGAGGTACATGTTTCGAAGGTGCAAAGTCCAGAAGGTGACCTCCCAACCAGAAAGAAATCGTCAAATAAGTGCAAAAGAAATCAGTTCTGGAAGGTCGTGGCCACCATGAGCTGTCAAAACTCATTTCTGTAGAATTTTTATGAAAATGCCTTGCACGTATGAGCATCACGCACAATTTTAGAGCAGGCAGTTGATGTGGAAGTCTCTTCCAAAAACATATTTCATATTCCTGAAACAGAGCAAATTTATATATATATATATATATATATATATATATATATATATATATATATATATATGTTTATTTGTTTCGATATATTTATATATATATATATATATATATATATATATATATATATATATATATATATATATATATATATATATATATATCCCGAAACAGATAAAAATATATATATATATATATATATATATATATATATATATATATATATATATATATATGCATCTTTTGTCTAAAACAGGCAGAAATAACACAGATATCTCATTTTAACAAATATATTTACCAAATTACTTAAAAATATCTTGAAATATTAGTGAGAAAATTTATTCAATGAAATTTCCGTTGGTTGCAACCACGGCCTACAGAGGACTTTGGAATCACCTGCAACTCTTCTGGGTGGTATCTTGTTGAATTCTGCCATAATCCCTGCCTTCTGTTTGTCTTTTACATTACAACGCTATTTTTTGGTCTCTCGCTTAACCGCATCCTGTACATAATTATCATGGTTGTTGCAGTCTGGGGAGTTAGCTTGCCAGATATTAGGGGTGATGAGGTCGTAGAAATTGTCTTACAGCCAAGACTATGTTCCCCTGCTTGTGTGGCATGGAGAAGGTTCCTGTTACCTGACATATGTTCTCCCAGAAGCCACTGGACTTAACCAGGTCAGCCGTACCTCCACATGATACTTGATGTAATCCTCCGTGTTGACTTTGGGAATCTGTCAGAATATGAATGGAGCCATAAAATAGACAGGGATCATTTCCAACATGTTGAATATATATATCATCAAGCTTTCTTTCCCGAATTCTCCACACTATCGGATTGACACCCAAACATCTTGAAATATCCGTATAGGAGAATGCAGTTCGAATACCAAGCAGTACAGGATGTCATTTCCAAAATTATGGCGGAGTGATCTGCGTCTCTGTGCTCTTTATCTGACGAGAAATATCAAGTTAGTGGAGCCAGAGCCTTGATTCCTGATGAATGATTTATTTTAGAAGAAAGCTGACACGAAAAAACTGAGAGAAAAAAGAAACCCTCTTCTCTATAAGATAGTGTGGCCACTAGCAGCCTAAAGAGCTAGGGACAGCCTGCCGGTTACCTGAAAAGGAAACGACATGTCGGTTAGACCGTGTCAGAGCACGGCATTGATACATACATACACACATACATACATATATATATATATATATATATATATATATATATATATATATATATATATATATATATATATATATATATATATATATATATACATATATATATATATATATATATATATATATATATATATATATATATATATATATATATATATATATATAATAAAAAAGTGAACATAAGTCAACACTTAGAGGCGACAGTCTGTTTCATGCTATATGCAATCGTCAGGCCAGCATGAAACAGACTGTCGCCCTATGTTTGACTTCAATGTTCACTTTTATATTTACACACACTCTATCTCTGATATTGATCACTTTATTCCATAAATATAGCACACCTTAAGACTATATTTATTTATATATATATATATATATATATATATATATATATATATATATATACATATATATATATATATATATATATATATATATATATATGAAATATTGCGTTTGATGAAATAAGTGTATAAAAAGCGTCTGTTATGCAATCGAAAATTACCTTCGTTCTAGAAGCAATAGAGCGCTCTTATAATCTAATTAAGAAATTGTTCGATATTTTATCGAAGAGTCGAGCACTGATTCGTACATAAACGCTTCCAACTCAGTAGACACGACTGCGATTAACTGTACCAGGGTTAACTTTCTCGAAAGGTGACACATATTTCAAAACCGACTGATTGCACTAATGACAAGCGAATGGATCAAACATTTACAACCAGAAAGATAAACAAAAGTCAAAAAGTAAAGGAGGAAACATCATATAAGAAAACAGAGTGGGGGAGAAGTTAAAAAAACAATACAAAACAATAAAAACCAGCCTTCGCTAGTTTTCTCACTGATTAGATTGTTTTAATTAAAACACGGCCTTTGATGTCGACCCTTGAGTAAATGGCGTCCATAAATGTGTTAGAAGATTGCAGACATTTACGTACAGTTTAATAACATTTCAATCGGACCAAACTTTGTTTATTGACAGAGAAATTTACGTCGTCCAGAGATCGATTAGATTAATCACTTTTGTTTAAAACGTCATTGTTGTGGACGCTGGCTTCCCTGCTGGTCTCTTGCCGTTGAGAGCAAACATTTATATCGCGCATTCTGGCTAGTTTCCAACAAGCTTCTTGTCACAGACTGGCTCTCTCTTGCTCTATTTGCTTGTTTTTCCCGCCTATTCTGTGGGCAGCTGAACAAATCTGTGATTATCAGTATAACCTTTTTTTTCTATTAGTTATCAGTCATTTGGTTTCTTTACATTAGTTGGTTTGTTGGTTACAAGGAAAAAAGTGAGAAAGAGGAGAAAATCAAACTAGATAAAGAAAGGAAACACCAGCAAAATATATCCGTATCCCAGTGTTTAAATATTTGACCCTAACTGACAGTGATACACTATTAGTTTTTTTTTTTGCTTTTTTTTAAGTCTATTTCTTATTATTTAAATCTGATTGAGAGAAATACATTCATGGTGTAAGTAGGCTTACAGTTGTTTCACTATTTGTTTCACGTTTTACATCTAACATCGTCGAACTGTTCTTTGAGCAAGATGGGTCACCTTCCATTTATGCGTTGGCAAGTAAGGAACTAACTTAACCAAACATTTCCACAGGAAGAAAGGACAGCATCGAATGGCCACCATTTTCACCTGACCTAACACCAATGGGATGCTTTTTTGGGGATTGTAGTAAAGAAGAAAGCTTATGAGAGAAATCCCTACACTGCGAACGGATTAAAAGAATACATCTTAGAAATATTTAGTGAAACTAATGCAGATAAGGATTTGTGTTGTGCTGAGTTTTCTGGAGAGATTCGAATGATGTTGCAATGTTAAAGTTTTGGTTTGTTTTGTTTTGTTTTACGACATATCAACCTCAATGGATTATTTAATGCCGATAATTTTTTTTATTATTGGTAATTTTTTTCTGCAAAAATCTATTTCTGGGAATATTTTTCCTTGAAGAAATCTATAGCCGGTCATTTTTTTTCCAAAGAATGTATAGCTGTTTGTATTGATGGTATTTTTTTAAAATTATTGCTGATAATAAACTTTTCTTCAAAAATTATTGCTGGTAATAATTTTTATTTTAATACAAAGTATTTCTGGTATTAAAACCTATTTTTACACAAGTTTGGGTGTCAACTATATGCCCATAGCTGGAACCGTAACAGGTGCTACCACCCCGGGTCAGGCTGGACCTGGGAAGACCAGCAATTAAGAGTTGGCTCCACGCTCGTCAAAACCTCCTGATCAGAGTCATTGCTGCTGGATGTAGTTTAATACCCAGGACGGGCAATGTTACTGGAGGACATGTTGAATACTTAAAGATTAAACTGAGCCGAAAAATGTAAGTAAAGTATTAAAATATGTACATAAACAGTTTTGAACAGATATGATTGTAACAAGCAAATATGAATTTAATAAAATATTTTCAAAAATATCTTGGCCCACCTTGTTTATAAACTTCTATATATTAGAACCATGTTGGGTAAATGAATGACAAATTGGAAAACAATTCAAAATAACGCGTTTCGTCCTACTTATCATTCTTTTGTTATTAATAATGTCTCTTGATGTTTTAGTAGTACTTGTTACAGATCTTCTATCGAGACACGATAATTTATTTTCCGTTGAATTTATTGTAGATTACGTTAGTTTTATAATGAGTCTAGATTTATAGATTTTGTAGATAAATTTCATTCTTTTATTTCTACAAATTAGATGACATTTCTGTTCGCAGTAAATAATAATGCCGTATATACTTGTGTGTAAACCGACTTTATGCATAGTGCAACCCCTTAATATTTTTATGCTTGTATTTTAACCCCCCACAAAAAACATAACTCTATTTTGAGCAACTAATCACCGAAAATATATGAATTTTAACCCTTTCAAAAAATGACCGGGGTATAATACAACCCCATAATATTTTGCGTAAAAAACTGATCATAAAACTCACTCTATATTCGAGTGTAATTAGGTAATGAGGTAATTAGGTTATTGTGGAGTTTATCAAATTTGCAATGCCTTTCTTCTCGAAAGAAAATATATACAATGCCATAATTATTATACTAGTGTTCAAAAGTCTAGTTCACACACCTCCCCGTTTTTGTGAACAGCAGTAATGTTTGATTCCCTATTTTCAATTTAGGATTGTATTTCCGGTTCTTTCTAACATCTTTTCATTTTCTTTCACCCACAGTAGCCCCTTGCATCATAATGGTATTATTTCCTTGCTTGAGGTAAATTGATGCTGTTAATGTGCGAATAGAAATCTATGAGATAATAATTCATCGTAAATAATAAAATCTATTCTTATTGTCGTACCTCTTGTGTCGTAATTGGCGTATGGCTTCGTTTCTTAACAAGGTAATTCTACTATTGAAATAGACCATTTCCTTGACTCACCAATATAACATTAGTGCAGGTAGATTTTGGAACCATGCTATTGAACTAACTTTGATAGTTGTGGTTTGGAATTATAAATAATAACCCAAAATATTATTTTCCAAATCGTTAGCGTTTTGTGGGGAAGGTAAGTTTAAGTTCAAAACGTGGCTTTGTAATTTCCTTCAATTGATCGGTGAAAGCCATATAGCACAGTCTTATAAAATTTTTAATGGTTTTGAAATTTTACCAATTTTATATGGGGAAAATGCAAGGCACAACCACATTATTAGTCGATCATTGTGCCATCAAATAAAACCTTCACTTCCTTCAAATAGAATTTAAATTGAACAATCTAGATATATCGTGATATCTTACAACGTAGTTGTTTTAGTGATATTTTCAATAAACAATGCAAATTTAAAACATTTTGTTTTTTAATTGTGTAGTACTATGATGTTATATACACTTTTCTATTTTTTGTTTTTCATAAGATATGATGTAACATATCATCTAACAAATCTTATTCATTGAGAAGACTTTTTTTGTAATCTTTTAAAGTTTTTACTCATCGAAAAGGGCAAGAAGATTACATATCTTTCTTGTGGTCATTAATTATTAGAATTTTGATCTAAATATATTTTCCATTCAATAGATAATAGAAAATATATCAATTTTATTTGATTTATCCTTGAAATAGTAAAGTTTGCGCAAAACTGTAAGTAAACAACAGAAATTAGGTATTTGAGTACATCTTTAAGATAATCTTTAAAACTAAATTCTCAAACATTGGCAAAAACTATGAATCCAATTTTTTTGTTGACGATACTTAGCTCATCAAACGACAGCTTTTACACAGAGTGCAGTGCTGATTCTCTAAAATAAACGAAAAATCAACCTGCCCTAATGTAACATTACTCACGACCGAAAGAGCGCAAATAATATACGTAAAATGGAGTTGAGTGATTAACAAATATCCTTTACGATGTGGAGTTGCTACCTTCCCACAGAAGTTGTTAATTCAGAACACCGCTTCATCTTGAGTAGTTATCTGTACAACACTAAGCTAAGTTTAATATATAGATATAAAGAAAGTATAGAATAAACGAAGAAATGGTTAAATTATAACAATTACTGCAATCTATTATATGTATTTCTTTAAAAATTAGCTACATTTATGAGACAAGAGGCTTACGGCCACATCACGTAGAAATACCGCTTCTCCTACTATCACAGATGTTAAGCAACATCTAGCGTGTGTCAGTAGACAGAAATTTTGTGAGCGCTTGGAAATGGTTTAATGTACAACGGTTCGTAATTTGATATCCGAGGGTTGTGTTCAAATCCCTAAAACATTTGCGCACGGCACGGAGGAAGATGAATTTAAACGTATTTATTTTTAAACAAACACGCCAGTCCGGAGAGATTGATTCGTCTTAACGAAGAGTCTTGCATCAGCAGCAGTAATAGTCAGTGTTTACAAATGCACTATTCTCCCCGAGCAGCTCAACAGAAATATTTTATTCAGGAGCATGTATATATATTGACATCCACATGCAGACTGTTTTGCTTTTTCACTTTTCATCAGTACAGCTAAACAAGCAATTGCCTCAGCATATATATATATATATATATATATATATATATGTGTGTGTGTGTGTGTGTGTGTGTGTGTGTGTGTGTGTGTGAGAGAGAGAGAGAGATAGACAGCTATTTGAGGTACATTTGTACTTTTTCAACACTAACAGGATATGATAACGTAGCCTAGTGGCTAGAGTATTTGATTTCCAACTATGAGATTGTGTTGCCAATTTTGTCGGCCTGGGAAATCGATCCCAATGTCTATGACTGTTGTTTAGTTCCTGAAAACCATACCGTGCGTTTACCCTTTGAATGGAACTGTTCAGAAACACGAAGTCACAATCATCGTGACTGAGAAGTTTAGTGTACTGGCAGTTTGATCACACAAATGATGATCTCTCCCCAAAAAATTTGTTCCAAGAAAAGTTTCGTTCAGCGTAGAAGATCGAGTCTGTGTTGAACGAAGACAAATATGTTTATTATATCGATTAGGTAGCCAGTATCAGATATGTATATCCGGATAGAATTAACCCGCCATATAGTAATAACTAATGGTCTATTATAAATTTGAAACGTAAAACGTTGCAATTTTAGCCTGAAATATATTGCCTTTTCTTCACTAATGTTCGATATGTCTTTCTTCCATTAGCTTAATATTCTTGCTTGTAGATTCTTCACAACAGCTATTAATTGATTATTTAATCATCTGTCAATTTGATTGAGGTTTCGTTCTAGTCACTTGGGACTGCTTTTGGATATTCTCATGAGGTTTCCGAATCCTTTCTGTGTCGGCTGATGTAAGATAGAAAGACTGTGATTGATTACCGATTAATTGGAAGCTGATTTTATTTTACAGAAGAGACGATCTGACAAGAATACTGACCAACATCTGTTGGTATGTCTCTAAATATGGCTTCAACTTTTATACAGGAAACAATACGTTCTTCTTATTTATGCCTGTCTGGATGGATGCAGTCGATATTCATATGGTATGCATCAATTTTAAGAAGGCAGAAACCATGGTTGTTAGGAAAAGGGTCAGCACACTAAGACAGTTGCAAATTAGAGATACCAAAACCAAACAGTGCAACAATTTAAATATCTGGAAAGTGTTTTAACAGAAGTCAGAAAGTGCGTCACTGACATCCGAAGGCGCATTGGAATAATGAAAGTTGAAGGCATCTTTCATTATTCCAAAGTATTAAATAACAGGGAAATTATTAGAAGACAAAAATGAACAACTCAAATCATATGTAGAAGGAGATAATTAGAAGGAGATAATTGAAGCAACTGAACTATGATTCTATAGAAGGATGCTTAGAATACTATGAACTGAATATGTTGGTTACGTTGAAGTTTTAGAGAAAAGAGAAACAAAAAATCCATACATGCTTAACATCAGAAAGAAGCATTTGAAATATCTAGGGCATATAAGGAGAAAAAGAGTTTGGAAAATTTGATAATTATGTCAGGATTGAAGGCAAGAGAGACAAAAGAAAACAAGAATAGATGGAAGAAAATGTTTTGGACATATCACAAAAAGTTAAGAAAAAATTATTAAGTGTTACAAATAACAGGAAATTGTGGAGAGCCATGGTCACCATCGCATAAAATACAGTATAAAGATCACTTGAACCTCTGCTAGGCACATGTTAAATGAATCGGTCAGACATAACGTGTTTTTTTTTTCTAAATTCATTTGCAAAAATGTTAAATTCATAGAGATTTTTAGCTAGAAAACATATCTTCTTCTTTATATACAGTGCCCCCCTGAGGACACTGGCTATCATGGCCCTCCACATCTTCCTTGTAGAGCTTAATAAATTTTGTCATTTTGCTATTTCTACTAAACCCTGTTCTGCTATCCATTTTTTCTGCTCATGAATTACGTTATAGGCAGTTTTCCTCTGTTCATTTTTCTTTCAATGTAGCCAACATTAAAGAACACCCAAGACAAATATGGACTTCGAAACATCCAGGATGAGAAACGAAAGAACAAATCATAAATAAATAATTATCAACAATAAATTTAGGAATACTGTTATTCAATACAAATCCTATCAAAGTGCTGACTGCGGAAGCGATCACCTCGGGGTTATATATAAATTAGAATGAAAGTACAGAAACTGAAGTCGCCCAAAGCAGCATCTAAATTCCAATAAAAAAGACTCTTGAGCGACTCGAACATGAAGGATAAATATATAGAGAGAGAGTGAAAAGAAGTCCGCACCACTCTTTACTAATAATAATTATTTTCAAATTTGATTTCTCTCTAAACAAGTGTAGAAGACAATGGGTTATCACTTTTAATAATGGGCTGCAAATATCAACAGATTAGTAAATATTTATGAAATGACAGTATTTGTTGTAACAGGAGAACAAATATCAGTATTAATTTGAAGAGAAAAAAAGAACGAAGTGACAGGAGAACTGCTGCATTGATTGAAGATATGGTCAGAATGGGAGATGCTGACTTTACAACTGAAGAACGGGATTTTTAAAAATAGGTTTCCAGGCTGATAACGGACTTTGTAAAAGTGCAGAGGATGGTTTTGTCCAATTAATGCTGGTGCTGCAGAACACAGACAGCGCTAAGAAGAGAGCGATTCTCTTTTTAACAGATGATGCGGTTAAAGACGCAACACAAGAATGCATAAAACAGCCTATAATCTTCTACGTATTTTAAATTAATTTTTATACTGTTTTTAAATAAGAATAATGTTTCATTGATATTGATTTTCTATCTGACTTGGTCTTTCCAGACATGGGTTATCACGGATCTTCACAAAGTTCTATCTTTTGTACCGCTTTGTTACCTTTGTGATTTCACCATTCCTTCACGTTCCTGTTCTCATTGATCATATGTTCGGTTCATGATTTTTCTCAATACTCTTTTTGTTGGACCACACTTATGTAGCCTCAAGTCTCTTCTTCGACCTGGAGAAGACTATCTAACATTCAATGTCTTAGAGGAGGAATGATATATCTAAACTTTAAGCATAATGTTTAATATTTCTTGATGTTCGGCTTGTCTTCCCTTTAGAAGACAGAGCGTCTTTCTTTTTTTTTTATTACCTGCAACAGCATGCTCTAACTGATCACGTCACAATCTACTTGAAACTTCACTCTGGTAATTTGGGAGTGCTTTCGAATAATCACTCGGATTGAATTTTTTCCGACTTGCCCCCGAGACCGAGATGAGGCAGACAAGCTCTTACTGATAACTGATTAATATTAAAAGAAAATGATACTGACATCAGTCATCTCCACTTCGCATGACTGATATTTATCTTTAGCATCTTTGAGGATCAAGCTTTACAATGGTTTCAGAAGGATTTCTCTGCCTTCACTTGTGTTACGATAGAAATAATGTATATTCTTACTTGGATCAGGAATTTTAATATTAATTAGAATATAAGATGAAGTTTAATTTCCTAAATCTAGATATTAGAGAGAGTATTTTTCATTTTTATATCCGTCAATCAGATAGCTGTGGTTAGCTGAAACGGGTACATCTGCCAGTTTTAGAACCATTCTTCTGCTTATAGCAATCAATTCTACTCTCGTTGCCAGCATCGAGTAGCTCCTATAAATCATGCATATCACAGAATAACCAAGATTCAACATACTGTAAACCCTTTTTTACAATGCCCAATGAAATTACACTGCTCAATAGGTCATATTCTTTTTATCTTTAGCTCTGTTTATATTGCTTGTTTTTACCGTCTCATCACGCTTTCCGATGTTTTTTTTTTACTTTTAACATGTAAGAATTCAGAACTGTCGTAATACCGTTCCATGATATCATTAACAGCATTATTGTAAGCAACATCGACGTCAACACGAAAATGCCAAAAAAAAAAATAATGGTTACGATTCGGTACGTACCCTATTACTGAAGAAAAGTTGATCAACTTTAAATCTAAATTTGTTGTCTATTTAACAATGTATTCAGTTTAAATACAAAAGGAATTAGAAAAAAAGACTTCAATGGGTCACACTTTCCGGTATATATTCTTTTCCTGTTATCCAGATGATTTGCCAGATAATAAGGGAAATTAGAACTCTCGACTCACATATCATTTTCAGTTTAGTTCATATTGTTTGTGTATATGCACTTTATTGTGCGCATGTATATTTTTAATCAATAACAAACAAAAATATTTCTACAAAATGTTGTACATATCCTTATAAATAATTCGACTTATTTCTAATAATTCCAGTACGTTTCTAAAAAAGCATATGATTATCTGGTTTTATTGTGAACTAATAATTAATTTCTTTCTTTCGTTTATCCAATATTATGACTTTATTGCTCAGGCTAGGGAAGGTGCTTCCCAGAGTGTACGAGGGTAAAGTATTATTCAAAAAAATTATTTCAAATTTTATCAGATTGCGTCTACATGTGTGTGTGTGCCATTGCGTATATATTCAGTGGACAAAGCAGTTGTAAATCATTCCCGTGCAACACGTGTGGATTTCACACTCGCCGGCAGTAACACTTTTTCTGATAATACGATAATCAACTCTTTAATAATATAGATTTTTGATTAAAAACGGAGCAATGACTCACCAACCAAAAGCCAGAACATATAGAGCTAAGCGATAGGAGACAGTTGTGAGAGCCGTTAATTGAATGCTGGGAATAAGCGCAAAGTTGTTAGGGATAATACGGTAAGAAATTAAGAAAGAAATTAAGCCAAAGGAAACAAATCAGTAATGCACTGGAGTAAAGAGTTATACTGATTCCAGTTTATCCCCTGCTTCTACTCTCAGTCAGTAAATAATAATAATAATAATAACAATAATAACGTTTATATTTCACTTGATCTGAACTGAAGAAAATTGCAGCACATGTACAATTATGGAATGATACGATTTCGACCTATCGTATCTTTTTAGTTCTTAAACCAACAAAAAAGATAAATAGGTAAATGAAGCTCTAGAGTCCGGTCAAACAGCCGTTTATTACAAATTCGTAATAATCTAAAAAGAAAGCGTTTACTAATAGCAATAATTTGTACAAATAGGTTATCAGAGCCGAGAAAAATAAAATTAAGCAGTCAAAAGTGTATTAAGAAAAGAATTGGCCGATATCTGGACAATGTTAACGGTTTATTACGATTTTACAAAATATGACAAAGGGGTAAAATATTACTAATGCCAGAATCTGGAAAAATTGAACTGCTAGAAACTGGATCGGGACAAAAGTTTATTTGGAATAGCAAGAATGAGAACAAGGTTGCCACTTCATTACAATAAGGAAGAACCTGTACAAAAGAAATGTATATTTAGAGATTGACAGAATATGTTCAGAGTAAGGAATAAGTATACAATTATGGTGTTAATGCAAATTTCTAGAATTTGAACAAAAGCAAACATTTATTATAAATTGTTAGACCCGAGACAAGGAACTAACTGCTTGAATGTAGAAAACCCTTATTGTTTATTACGATTTGACATAATCTGGAAGATATTTAAATATTAGAAATCGCCAGTATCTGGAAAGATTGAACTGTTTATTAAGAACTGCTATAAACTTGACAGAGGCAACAATTTATTAGGAAGAGATAAATGAGAAGAAATTTATCTGTATATTACAGTTAGGAAGAGCTTCTACAATTGTAAATTTTTTAAATAATTGATGGAATATAGACAACGTAAATATTAAGCATTCAACTATGATTTTATTGTGAATTCCTAGAATCTGAACATAGGTAAGTGTTTACTTATAGTAAATTAGTCAACTCTAGACAAATGTACTATACTGAATATTTCGTATTGCCGAAACATTACCTTTCTTTAGACATAGAAGTTATAGCATTGTCGTTAGAGTAATCGTTCTTTATTAAGTATCAACAGTAATAGCTGTATGAAATAGAAAACAATAATAGTTTGCACAAAAATAATTAAAAGAAGTGAACTTGATCGACTTTGTATAATATTAGGCGCAAATAACTATCGAACCGAATACAGAAGGGTGTGTCAAGTATTTGCTCAGCTTTTCTCTTGTAACGAAACGTTTGTAGATGTTTTGCCAAATCTTGCGAGGTTTGGCATTGCAACCAAGACCATCGCCTCATTTAAACAGCGATCAATAAATCGTCTCTTGAAGTCTCTAATTTACGAAGCGTGACACAGAAAGGAGTCGACGAGCTGACAGTTTAAACTGGGCGGAAACTGAGCCGAGGTTGATCTGGTCGCCCAACATGGCGATAAAATTAAAAAGCACTCTCCAGATTTAATCGACTCGTTTTATTTTAAAAGCGCATACGAATTGATTATTGTGCAACGTCAAAAGAAAAAGGTGGGCATATTTTGAAAGAGCTGTGGGCGGTTTCAGAGTCGGTGATGATTACTCGAAGAGGATTTATAGATTAGTCGTTGAGATTGAGGAAAGAATTAAGTGTTGCTCCTAAAATATTATTTGTTTTAAAAAAAAATAACAGTATTTAAAAATATAACTCTATATGTGCTGGTTTGCTTCAGAATATAAGTGATGCAGATTATAACAAAACAGTTGTTGTATTTGCTAAACATTTTCATTCTTAGATAAAATCATGTGATCAGGGTGGATTATTGTTCTAGATGTGAATATTTCTCTTGAGATTGTTTTGGTTTATCTACTGTTGTACTACTTAGTATTTTATGAGCACTGAACCTAATAAGAGCCTTAAAAAACTAAGGCATGGAAATAGTGTCACTTTAGTTACTCATCTATCTTGTCTTACTGAATAATCTATTGTTATTGGATTTCTTTGGAGTGTATTCTGGAGATAAGTATAAAGTCGATCTACCAATGGCCTGGAAAAATGCCCATATGCCATTCTTAATTGTAGGCCAACAATGGGATTACAAGACTTCATTTACAATTCTATTCATGATAGTAGTGTGGGTAACACATGAAAAAATAAAGTTTAATTCACTTATAATTTACCTTTAGAGATATTTCCAACATGCCAAAATTTAAACAAATTATTGTATAGCTTAAAATGTTTAATATCTATGTGTTTTGGTGTCATTTTTGGTTCTCTTGCCCTATTCAAATTTTCATGGCTCGAGCAAGTCTGGATAGATTTTTATTGAAGAAAAATGAATTTATTATGTCGTGTTTTTCTTGCGAATCGCATTTCACACGAAATCTTTAAAATGGCATATTTTATAAAACGCTTGAACTTAGAAGCGCAATTCTTCAGGATTGTCTTGTTTAAATGATACCTTCCACTGGTTAAAAGAAAATCCATGAGGTAAGTGTGACAAATTTCTATTTTCCTTAATGGTTTGATATGCAGTTACAATAAAACGAAAATGTCATTTCTGCATCTTACATCCATAGGGGTTTTATTACTGCCATTACTTATTTTATTTTCTAAATGTGCGATATAATAATTAGAAAAAAGTGGGCCTAGAGGAGATCCCATTGCAATACCTTCTATTTTTGATATTTTTTGATATCTAGGAATGGTAAGTAAAGGATTTCGCTGAAAAAAAATCTAAAATTCCTTGCACCGCTCTGCTGTGCGTAGGTGTAGTCTTACCAATACAATAAAATTAATCCGGCGAAGTCCTGAAGGATGAAACGCGTAGCAAGTATACTTTCTCCATATTGACATAAAATTTCCCCAGAACTGTTCTTGATACATAAAAATATATATCGTTTTAATATATATATATATATATATATATATATATATATATATATATATATATATATATAAATAACTAGACTCGTTTCGAAAAAGCTTTCCCTGACGATCCGTTAGGTGAAACCTAGGTAGGTTTGTCTGGCTCACTAGTATATATATATATATATATATATATATATATATATATATATATATATATATATATATATATATATATAAGTGTTCTTGGGCGTAATTTATTAATTAGTGCAGTAGATCCTAGCAAATTCAACTTAAGATAATTTTCTTTTTCTTCAAAGTTGAAATTAATAATCTTTTCAATTGACTTATTTATGTTTAGCGTTCATATTTCAACGAAGGACATTAATCTGAAGAAAATTATAATATCGGATTTTTTAACAGGATGTTTATTTTGATCATTATAATTTTTACTGGGTGTTATGAGGGAAATTAATGGTAAAATGAAGCGATACTTCAACGTCTGATGAATATAAGAATGAAGTGCGACCAGGTGTGCGTTGTGCATCGATCAATTTATTGAAGGTGGTTTTCGGTGGACATTAGTAGCATTTAATCGCGTTCAAAAACAGTCAACGCCTACCTCTGCCCCAAATCAAGCACAAAGATTCGATGATAAATTTCTGGATTGTTTCCAGAATTAGCTGAGGGTAGTAATTATGTAGAAAAATAGAAAATACACCCTTAACTATAACTTCCATATACGCTGTTTTATATACTCGTTTTAAAGCCAGAAATAAAAAAAAATAAGTTTCCTTATAATGGTATATCAAAGCATAAGTACAGATGCTGGAAATTTGGATATGACGAAACACAATCGTAATATATTTTAAACCATTAATTTTAGAATGTTTTCAGCCAAATCCTTTACTTACCATTTCTAGATGCCAAGATATATCATATTAACAACACCATAAAACTCGGTATCCACCAGAAAGCAACGAACTGAAACGATTCTATTTCTATTACCATCATAAAAAAATAAAATAATATATATATATATATATATATATATATATATATATATATATATATATATATATATCATTTGTATATAGATAGGACATCTAACGTAGACCTGTTTAACAGGTGTAATATTGTAGGAAACGAGACTTTTATCATACAGTCTCAGTTACGGTGGACAGGTCATGTTTTGAGAATGTCTGATGACAGGATACCCAAGATCCTAATGTACAGCCAGTTAGATAAGGGCTACAGGAATGCAGGACGTCCATGTCTAAGATACAAGCTGAAAAGCAACTTGTCAGCAGTCAATATACCACATAACACCATTGAGCGCTTAGCTATGAAACGGGTAGAATGGAGATCAACGTGTTTTAGTGGACTCAGCAATTTTCAGTCTGCTTGTCTGAATCATCTTCAAGAAGAAGGAGTAAGATCTAAAAGGTCAGCCAATCTAACAGTGATCTCATCTCACAATCCTTACACGTACTCCATATGTGGCCTCCTTTGTAAATCACTAGCGGGTCTTAAATGCCACTTAAGATTATCGCACAAACTTTCATAACTCAATCAATAAGCTGTCAGATCATCATACGTCTAAACCGACGGTGAGAGTCCATTATATATATATATATATATATATATATATATATATATATATATATATATAAGGCTCAATTATTAATACTCCATAGTTATAATTTTTTACATTGAAATCGTAATCACGATCCAATTCATAGGCCTATAAATTCTAAAGGAAACAGAAAACATAACTTTATATATATATATATATATATATATATATATATATATATATATATATATATATATATATGTGTGTGTGTGTGTGTGTGTGTGTGTGTGTGTGTGTGTGTGTGGAAAAATTTGAGATGAATAGTTACTTGATTTGTGTATATTATTGTGTTTAAATGTTGGTTTCATTCTATAATACAACTTATTAATTATTTTAAATCATAGTTTAACGTTTAACTTACTTAAACTCTATACCTAGAACATTTTTTCGAGATTCTATCTATGTCGAATCAAGAGCTCCGACTTTACGCAATCTCTTCTACAACGTTCTTCCTTAACGCTTCACACTCAATGACGTCTGAGGTTTTGGAAGATAGCCGGTAAAAGAAGCTTTTTTTTTTGTCTTTCGGTAATCAGATTCGAGATGTGAACCTCGTCATTTGATATTTGATTGATGCAACCATGCGAGAGAACATTTCTCAATTGATAAATTTCGGATAGTAAACAATACTAGATAAATTCAAACCTGGTTCCCGCCAGTCGCTGACGAACTAATTTCAGTTTATTTATTTATTGAGATAAATCTTACATTCGAGACGTTCTTAGACATCGTTACAATCTTATCAATACCACAGGTGATAGAAAAATTTTTACTTGTACCAATAAAAGAATTATTTATTAATAAGAATGGATAAATGACGAAAATGATTCTCTTGTCTGCTGGTATGTAAAATTCACAGTA
>CAHIKZ030004213.1:2950000-2985000 GCA_903632075.3 Acanthosepion pharaonis
AGGAAATTCATTATTAACAAGTGCTTGTTTAATGTTATGTAATTCTTTTAATATTTTGGAAGAAGATATCATTTGTGTGCGTTGGATTATTATTTTTTATAACGGCAAAATTATATCGTTGGGGCATTCAATATTATAATTAAGAAATTACGTGTTAATGCACTTCTGTTTTGTATATAGAAAAGTAGTAAATTTATGTCTCTTGGAATCAATTAATACATCAAGGAATGAAGTTTTATTATTAATATTAATTTCTAATGTAAATTTGTTGATTGAGAGACTTAAAAATTTGTTTTTAAGTTGTGTAATTTGATCTATATTTTTAGCGAAAATGCAAATATCACCTGTGTATGGAAGATGTCTCATGCGAACCGAAAGCTTAGATCAAGGACAGCTTAATAAAAAAATATATCCAAATGTAGGGCAGTTTTGTCTTTATTTTCACCCGAACTTATTACTGCTAACAATGCTGATACAGGACCCTATAAACTTTAAAAGATTATAGGTGACTCTCAGACTAGCTACCTTTATGGAAATGTAAAATTCCAAAAAAATGATCATCCCCTCGGATCTAACATTTCATAAAACCTACATCAGCATATTAACTTCCAAAAACCCTAACAAATAAATTACTCATTACCTCCCAAGTAAATATTGTATTAACTCCACAAAAGAATTTGTACAAATTCTTTATGCGGGGAAACCAAACAACCAAATAATCTTTAGATGTAAAAAAAAAATCATTTCCCAATGTTCCCGTCCATGAAACGTTTGACATAATTGTCCGTGATTTATAATATCACATTTCTCTCCCACCCATCAGTATCAAACCCACTATTTACAAAATATTATTATTAACAGGTACCACTTAAGTACATTTTCACGACCCCCTAAGTAATATTTATACTAAAATAGACGGTATTGCGATGGGATCTCTTCTAGACCCGCTTTTTTTCTAAGAATTCTATGCCACATTTAGAAAATAAAAACTTAATGACACTGATAAAACCCCAATATATGTAAGATACATAGATGACATTTTCGTTCTAGTGTAATTGCATATCAAATCATTAAGGAAAATAGAAAGTTGTCGCACTTACCTGATGGATTTTCTTAAAATTTTAACCAGTGGCAGGTATCATTAAAATAAGTCAATCCTGAAGAATTCGGCCTCGAAGTTCAAGCGTTTCATAAAATATGCCATTTTAAAGATTTCGTGTGAAACTCGATACGCGAGCAAAACACGACATAATAAATTAATTTTCCTTCAATAAAAATCCATCCAGACATGCTAGAGCCATAAAGATTCGAACAGGAATATTTTTGAGGGTGAGTAATACAAAACGAGGCCAAAACACCTAGATATTAAACATTTTTAGCTATAGAATAATTGGTGTAAATTTTGGCATGCTGGAAATATCTCGAAAATATGTCACTATAGGTAAATTAAAGTTTTTTTTTTTATTTTTATTTAATATGTTCTCCAAACTACAATAATGAATAGAATTGAAAATGAAGTCTTGTACTCTTATTGCTGGCCTCCAATTGACAAGCGAATATGGATATTTTTCCAGGCCATTGGTAGATCGACCTTATACTTAATCTTCAGAATACACTCCAAGAAGTCCAATAACAATAGATTATTCAGTAAGACAAGATGGATGAATAACAAATGTGAAACTGTTTCACGCCTTAGTTTTTTTAAGGCTTTTATTAGGTTAAGTGGTTATAAAATACTAAGTAGAGAAAAATACAACAGTAGAGAAACCAAAACAATCTCAAAAGAAATATTCACATGTAGAACAATAATATACCCTGATCACATGATTTTATGTAAGAATGAAAATTGTAAATGCAGCTATAATTTTGTTATAATCTGCATCACTTATCTTATGCGTTCTTCCAGTATTTGTAGGTGGACTGACAATGCTATTCACTGAAACGAAATCGAACGAAAAATACTTCAAATGGCCGGATGTTCCTGGTACAGTGTTACCATCTTTTGATGTCACTTGATTATCGCTTCTTCTTCCTCTCTTCATGCATATCCTCCTTGTTCATGACATAGAACCTGATTGATTTCGTTTCCTCCTGACATAAGTCAAGCATAGCTTTGTAATTGAGAATTCGATTGTTTAATGGTCTCTGGAAACTTGGTTGTGTGACGTTTTACCGCACTACCTCTGTAATTTCAAGGCGATTTACTATGGTTTGTTTAAAAAGAAAGAAAAAAAAAACACCCACTCAGCAAAGGTTTTGTTTGTGGGCACAAAAATTCAAAAAAGTTTCAGAAATTTTTGTACTGTCCACCACAACCATCAAAGTCGTAGATTATTTTTTTCCATGCAGGTATGTCTCTTTTAAATAATCTACCAGTGTTGTCTGAAATCTGGTACATAAAGCTAGTGTCATGAGTATTATCATCTGAGATGATAAAAATGGAGTCTATCTGCATCCTTGTAATACACCACGAGTGGATTTAATGTACAGTAATCTTATGATAGCTTTGGATTTCGTCCTGTATCAAGAACTGGTAATTCTCTGCAAAATCTAACACAAACACCTCATTTTCTTCCAGTGATTCCTTCTTCGACTCTGTTTATTTTGCTTGGCATTTGGCCAGATAAGAATGTCGTGTGTTTATTGTTTCAATCACAAGATCTTTATACACTTCATATGTAGTTGTCATAGTTGTCAATGAAGCACGATAAGTAGTGACCTATTGAAAATCGAGTAATTCTTCATCCATGTCGAGATCACTGAGCTTATTATCAAGGATATTTTTGGAATCTGAAGTTCCAGAACATGACTCGCAATGGTGCATCACACATTCCTTGCTATCGGCGTTACTAACAACTTCGTTGATAAGGTCTTTGTATGTAATGTCCCAGTGAAAAGCATCAACTAGAAGCACTGCGTTCTAATGAGCGCTACATACACAGACCGGATGAGTGTCTGATGATCCAGAAAAGATACACCATTTCGGCCGTAGAGTGTAAAACTTAGAGAAACAAAGTTTTATACCGGGATGATTTTTTCTTAAATGAGCTGTACATTTCTCGGGAATTACAGAGAACCAATTGCTTCTGTCTCTGTATATTTTTTTTTTTTTTACCGATACTGACACAGTTGTTTTTACCAGGCGTTTGGAGACTAAACTCTTCATCTTCATAAAACTTTAAAACAAGGTCAGGTGTTTCGTCGGGAATAATATTTCCGCTCTTGGGGACAGGTTTAGCAAATATGCTACCATCCATTTTTTAAATCCCTAGCAATTCGAATCAGGCTCAGAAACATGAAATTGTTCAGAACAATACTTACGTGACAATTTCTCAGGTAACAATGTGAGAATTTGTATCGATTCAGTGTATGTTGCAGTTTAAGTTTTTCTCCCATGCTATCGTGTAGTCACTGCAGCTCTCATTTTTCCTGAGAATTCACGATGAGCAAGCGTGTTGTGAATACGTCATGGGTTGGCACCCTTTCACAGGTACTAGATTGCACGATCCCTCAAAATTGATGGCAAATTGTAGGTCCGGCCATTTGTGGAAGGTCCCCACATTTACAAAATAAGTGATGCAGATTGTAACAAAACTGTAGCTGCATGTGTTAAACTTCATTCCTAAATAAAAAAGAAATATGTTATCGAGTGTTTTGGTTGGTGGATAATTTTTCTAGATGTGAATATTTTTCGTGAGATTGTTTTGGCTTTTCTCTACTGCTGTAGTTCTTTAGTATTTTATGATGACTTAACATAATAAAAGACTTAAAAAAAAACTAAGGCATGAAAACAGTGCCACTTTAATTACTCATTCATCTTATATTAATGAGAAATCAATTGTTATTTGACTTCTTCGGAGTGTATTTAAGTATAGTATCTATATACCAATGACTGGAAAATACCCGTTCTTTTCAATAATCGCACAAAAATCTTATCCGGGAATATAAACGTATCCTATCGAGAATAAGTAAACAGAACCTATCAAAATTATTCAGCGAAATATGTCTTAATATATATATATATATATATATATATATAGATGCGACAGGCTGTTTCATGCTGGACGCAATCGTTAGACCGCCTGGCGATTGCGTCCAGCATGAAACTGTCTGTCGCCCTGAGTGTTGACTTCACTGTTCACTTTTGTATTTATATTTACATACGCTCTATCTCTGATATTGAGAACTTTATCCCATAATTATAGCACACTGTAAAACTATTTCTTCATATATATATATATATATATATATATATATATATATATATATATATATATATATATATATATAAATAAAGATATATAAATATTTGTATATCAAGAAAATATTAGATTATTGAAAAAGTGTCGGTGTGCCGGCGGACTTCATCTGAATAAATTGTTTACATTGCTGTTACTGCACAAGTAAAAATAAAAAAAATAACAAAACCAAAAAAACTGATTGTGATGATGCATGGATAATGATACAAAAGGTGTTAATTTAGAAATATAGGTGTGGTATATATCGGCAAGATAGTCAGAAATCCAACTACATATGAAGCAACACGCAAAAAACACGAAGTCTTGTGATAGGCGATATTAACACTCATTCGTACCTACACATACACGCACCTATATACATACCTATATACATATACATGAATTCACACCCATATATGCTATAACCCATATAAACCAATACATCAAATGTGGATCCCCAAATTTTTTATTTTATTTTTTATTTTTGCTTTTAATTTTCTAAATTTATTGTTTTATTCATTTGTATTTAAAATAACTATATTTATGTTTGATATTATTATCATTGTAATTCCTATTAATTATTTATATCAGGTCATCCCATAAGTTCTGTCCGAATTTTGAATAAAGAAAACAAGTGACAAAATGTTACATTTAATTAAACATTCAATGAACAATGTGTTTTCCCTGATTATCTATGACTTCCTTCCATCTATTAACAAGCTTACTAATTCCATTACTGTAACATTATTTTGGCTTTGATTCGAAGAACTCACAAAGGTCAGTTTTAACCTCTACTTGTGTTACAAAAGCTGTTTCTTCCAAATGATTCTGTAAGCTACAAAACAAATAGTAGTCTGAAGGAGCAAGATCGGGAGAATAAGGTGCATGAGGAATTTTCTCCCAACCAAGTTCTTCGATCTTTTGTGACGTGATTCTTGCTGTGTGGGGTCGCGTATTGCCCTGATGAAACATTACACTTTTTGACAATGAAGTTCCCTTCTCGGCTGTGGCTGGGGTCCTTCTCCTTTACCAAGCCACTGTCTACGACGCTTAACATTTCGGTAAAAGTTCCATTTTTCGTCGTCAGTCACAAGTCTATCCAAAAAAGGTGAAACAAGTTGGCGAGAATGGAGAGAAGAGCAGATATCAACTCGGGATTTGAGGTTGTTTTCAGACAACTCATGAGGCACCAATTTTACAAGATTAGGAACTTTTCCAAGTTGTTGAAGATGACGATGAACGGTTGCATGTTTTGAACTCAAAACCACTGCCAATTTTTCAACTGATAAAGCAGGATTTTCTTTAAGTGTGCTTCAAGAAGCTTTTCATCAAACTCAACTGGACGTTCGGTTCGATCTTCATCTTCAAGGGTGAAATCTCCACCTCTGAATTTTGCAAACCATCTTCTGCAAGTTCTTTCATTCACACATTACTCTCTATAAACCGAGTGAATGTTTCTAGCCTCTTCGGCTGCTGAGTTTCCTTACTTGAACTCATAAAGCATTATGTGCCTCAAATGATTCTTGGGTACTTCCATGTTAGCAGGGTTTTAATCACTGGACAGCCGTTTCGTCCTATATTTGGGAACCATCAGCAGTGTGCATCCACTACAGAGAATTGAAACCTTGACAGTTAGGTTGTCAAGCAAACATAATACCAATTGTACCACCGGGCCTCGGTGACGAAGAGATTGCAAATCAGACTCAATATAGCGCCGCTCGCTCACATATTCCGTGGTGGAACTCTTACCGAGTTCTCTGCAAAAATAGGACTGTGCCTCCTGGAGCCACGAATACTCTCACCAAGACGCTCACTCTAGAGCATTAGAAACCGGTTCAAGCAATGATGTACATGATAGAAATTATTAGGAGGATTTGATAATTATATTTAAGTAATTACAGTGGAACAGTTGGTATGATGTTTGCTTGACAAAAGGTTTCAGTTCTCGGTAGTGGATGCGCACTGCTGATGAGTCCCAAATATTGGACGAAATGACCGTCCAGTGCTTTCTGCATTCTGTTGAGGTTTATATAAATATAAATGACAATAGGAAAACTGTAGTAGTTGCTGACGCGTTTCGTTTGAAAAGTCCACATTCGACGAAACGCGTCAGCAACTACTACAGTTTTTCTATTGTCATTCATATCATATATATATATATATATATATATATATATATATATATATATATATATATATGCGTGTGTGTGCATGTGTGTGTGCGTGGATTGTCATCAACAGACAGACTGTTTCGTTGTATTACTGCTCATCAGTGTGGATACACGTCCGGTTCCCTCTAACTAGGATCGAATCGAAACCCGACTTAATTAGCGTCAGTCAGAGAATCTACCCCAAAGCTGTTTGTGCACGGCAGGGATGAAGGTGAATTTAATCGTATTTATTTTTAGATAAACATGCCAGTGTCTGAGAGAACTCGATTCCTTTTATCGAAGAATATTATATATATATATATATATATATATATATATATATATATATATATATATATGCAGGTGGCGGTGTTTGTGGGGGTGCCTGAACACACGTACACAGGGGTTTCTGTCTTTATCAATTTTACTCAGTTTTCTTTTACTTTTATCTTCCTTTTTATACCCCCTCGTAATCTGAAGCAGGTTACATGTGACCCACCCAGTATTAAAACCAAGTAGCCATAAAATTGCTAACAGCGCCGAGACACTACGACGACCATGTTCTTTTGTATAAGATTATCCTTGCGGGAAACATCTTTCGGTCATGCGCCTGTATTTTTTTTTTCAATACACACTTTCTGATCAGAAAGAAACAATGCATTGTTCCTTTTTATCTCTTTCTTTTTATCATATTCCCTGTGTCAATGTCGGCAATAGCCAGCCCGCGAAAACGGGCCGCCAAATTTACTGAGAATATTAAACAAAAAAAAGGACGAGCTGTTTCTAGACTTGGGCAGTGGAAAGTGAGCAATCTAGCTCCTTAGATTAATAATATGATTTTCATATGTTGATTGCCGGTGGGTATAAAGTCAGAAATATGATAATATCAATGATGATGAAAACATTAGTTCGAATGTAAATGATAATCCCAGTCATTTAGAGATAATTTATTTTCTGTTTTTCTAATTTCTATTCTGATATTTTAGATACTTTGAGGACTTCAGTTTCTTAAATTCTCTAGTGTTAATCATTTAGGCTAAATTTACTGGACATTTTTAACCGTTATTACTTTACTTGTTACATTTTTATAAATCCTTATCATCCAATGAGCTGGATATTAATTCTATTCTTTCCAGTTGTTTCCTTAGATGAACTCCTTTCATTATATATCCTTTCATAAAAACTGATTTGATTAAATAATTATGTATTTAATTATCTAAATCAATCCATTTGCTGCTTCCATGAGGAGAGTAGGTCCATATCATCATCACACGAGATGTTGTTGTGAATCTTAATGAAAACCTCAAAATCCTTTGCCATGCGGGTAGTGGAATACTCCTTTGTTTGAATACAGATCCTTGACTAATCCATGATTTTAAGCGGGTCGAATGACAGTTCAACAATATGAATTTTCACAGCCTTTAGTTTTTGACCATGTTTGCCGTATTCTCTGAATATGGAATCCAGTGAAGTCCGTAATGTCTTCAATATCAGAGTTTGGTAGTGAAGATTCGGGAGAAAGTAGCGGCTGTTAATTCTTTAAGTCTTCGATATCAGGTTGGCAGTAAAGATATTTTGGGAGAAAAAAACAAAATGGCTGCCTTTATACACGTCGGATTGAATATTTTGAGCTTTCTGATTGGTTAACACATCTATTGGTGAACTATAAAATTTCAGCTCATTTTGACTGGCTCACTAGTACATCAATGTACCCAAAAGTTTCAACATTAGTTACCATAAAATTACCTGAACATGTGGAAAAAATCGTGATTTGATGTTTAGAATCGCCCGTTTATCTTTCGGTAAAAAAAAAAAAATAATGATAATTTTTCAATGAATGGTCCATCTGTATATAATAAATACTTCACTTAAAACATTGCATTGGGGGCAATATTTCAAGATGCCATTAGGGCAGCACTAATGCAATAAATTAAGCAGTTCTTATTTTCATCCTACATCCGTTGCTCATAGACACGTCCTGAAATGATGTAGCTGCAGTCTTAACATGGTTTTCCTATATTTTCAATGAGGTGGGTTAGTTAATCTAGAATGCCATTGCTATTTAATCCAAAGCTAGGGAAATTAGTGTATTAGTGAGAAAGTATTCTCAACAATATCAGTCAGAATTTTAACTCATCACATCGACAAGATTTTCCACGACGATAATTACTAACCTCTTCGCACTTACACATTTAATTGTTTGTACAATCTGAGAATTATTTTTTTTATATTTCTTTATTATTTCCCCGTTAGTCTTTTATTAATTCTTTTCTAATTCCTCTATTCTAGTTCATTTTTCATCCCCTCCTAGTTTCCGTTCTGCATTCTTTTTTTATTCTCCTATTGTCTACATGTTTCTTTGTCTCCTGTGTCAATTGCTTCTACTCAATTTTTAAGTCTATTTTCTCATTTCCTACAATGGTTTATCTACTTTCTTTGATTACGTCTTATTTTTTCTCTTACGTTTATAATTCTATTTAAATATACATTCCCAGTTTCCCTTCTTTACTTCTTTCACTCATTTGTCTATTTTCTCAGTAGTTGTTGTTTTTTTTTCTTCTTTTATCTTTGCATGAACTCATTTCCCTTTCCATTTCCTTAAACTTGTCCGTCTCTTTTCCTATTCCAGCCTTCGTCGGCCAAGTTCTTTGTCCAACTTCTAACCTCAAATCCTTTACAACCAACAATCACGATCGATCATCCACAAAGAACGACCTTTTTATTCCTCCTACTGTTTACTTCTGTGGACATAATTCAAGAATGAACCCTCGTGAGTTTATCTGTAGTTCATGGACTAGACTTTCTCTCTTTAATAATCATATGGGGTTACCGATACGCTTAGTAGACGTAACCATGGTCTCCACAGCGAACCGTAAGCAAAAGAGAGAATCTTGGCGGACTTCTCTCTATAAGGATATCAAGCTTTTCCTAAACCTATCTCCTTTATGACTGGTAATGATGGCGTCAATACAATAAGCAAAGACCATAGGAATAGCATGTTGAGTATAACGTTATATTGATTAGTTTCTGTCCTAGAGGATTCCAATAAGCTCCAGTGATAAGTGTAAAAATGAACTATGACTGTAATGGAATAATTTAAAAATAAATTTGTTTTAAAAATATATACAAAGGGTCTAAAACACCAGTAGCTCTTGTAGTTAGTATGCAGTTATGTTAAAATCAAAACACTGTTTTCGAAAGTAATTAAACCCTCTCATTCTCTTCGTTCTGTTGCGTTGCCGCTCAGCCCAGGTTTGTTTAGAGGGTGTAGTTTCTTACAATCAAACGCTTGTGGCTTACAAATTACCCGTCGGCTAGATCGTTAACCACGTGGGATAAACAAGATAATTTTTTTTAGCATTAAACCAGATTTTATACTTGGGTTGTGACCTACTGCTATAAGCGATCGAAGTAGACATGAGGTGGGAATGAAGAGGAGGCACACAATCTAGCGGATGTATTCCCTGTCTTTTTACGGAGGCACGCTTCGTTCCTTTGTTTGTGTCTTTTGGCGGGATAGTCAGTTTTATAGATAAACATTTTCGTTCTCGTGATCTTCGTCTAAAAAAGTAATTTATCTTCATTCCGTGACGTTCTCTCTGCCTGTGCCTCTTGCTCTGTTCTTTGAAGTTGACTTCACTTACTGATAACCATCGGTCGAAATTAAATATTCCGTATCTATGTTTGCGACTAGTCTTTCTGTTTTCCCTTTAACAAGACCTCAGCTGACTCATAGTGATACACCAGCCCAAACTGACTAGTCACTTTTGTCTGCATATAAGTATTCATTAAAATTAAATTACTATGAAAGAAGGTGAAAAAAGAGAGCAACAGTTGTACGCACTCTCGAAAGTTGAAAACTTTCATCTGCCATCATTTCTCCCTAATCGAAACACTAAAACGCAAGGGGTTACTGAGTGTAAAAGATTAGTAAATTCAAAGCGTGATTAAGGGGAGATAAGAATGAAATGAAACAAGAATTAAGAACACAAAAGATAGCGATTGACATGTCATTCAGTCTTCTGAAGATCAAAGTTGACTAGAAAGTAATAGGCAGCAAGTGAAAGACAAAAATCAATTGCCATAGAATTTTCGGTTGCATTTAGCTATTTCAACTCTAAAATGATAAGACCTAGCCGCCAATCTAGTACTGCTGTTAAATACATAAATTCGAGGTCCCAACGAGGAAAGCTCATCAGAAAACATATCATCAAAATGAATAAATTTTTACAAATTCTAGTTTACGTATCAGAAATAATCTCAAATTGTGTGTACGCATTAGTTATAAAATCTAAAAATTGCAGACGCTGATAATCCCTTTACTAAGGTGATCAAAAGATTAAACCACCTGACAATTACATCGAGATGTTTTTTACTAATGGCTAAAGAGGTCAGCCGAAATGAAGAGACTAAAAGAGACTGACACATGAGATTTTCGATCTAATGAAAGAGATAGCTTCGATAAGGGCAGGGCTTGATAGAACGAATAAATTAGAAGTAAATCCAAGCAATCAAGCGATGGATGTGTCGACGGAAATTTTTTCAGAGTTAGATAGACTACAAAGCTTAGTATAGCAGGCATATAAAAAAAGATGAAAGAAATATCGGGAAAGAAATCGTACAGAACAAGTTGAATGGACAGTATAGCAAGGACGAGATAAAACATTGATACGTGAAGTTCAGCGTGAAAAATGAAACGATGTCGAAAATTTCAAAGACTGTAAGTGATGCATTTTTTTCAATCAATTAACTCAAAGCAAGGCGATATTGCCACAAAGCCGCAGTATGTTACTGGGAGTGGCAGAGAATGAGAAGATTTTAGTGAATGGAAATGACAAACATGGCGATTGACGTTGCATTTACACTTTGAAGATTGTATGTGCGATGGGAATAAAAAAAGAGAGATTGCACAGGTAAAAAGTGCGTGGAAAGAAACTATTAAAATAGAAATAACGGTCACATCTGGCTATTTCAACAGCAAAAGTATATGTTCTAGTAACCAATCCAGTAGTACACTTAAATTCACACAGTGGGGCTACTAAGAACGAGGGCTTGTCCTGTCCACTAAAATATCAAATACAGGTTGACCCCCAAAAATGGGAACTATTTGAAAATCCAATAAAACCAAGAGTGATGGAAGAAAAATATTTTATTCATAGTAATTGAATCCTTAAAACATGCCATTTAAGAAATAATGATGAAATTTTCATTTTTTTTTAAATTACGTCCTGTAGATGGCGTCCTCCTGTACGAATGCATTCTTGAAATCTGCTGTTGAGATTACTCATTGGCTGCTGCAACCTCTCAGCTGGGATACTGTGAATATCATCTTGAATTGTAAATGGCGAAATGTTTACTTGCTCAAGGTCACTGTCTCGTAGTGCTGTCACTTCCTCCTGTCTGGCTATCGGCGCTTCAAAAATTCCCATTTTTTGGGGTCACCCTGTACAATATTTATAATCTTATAAACATCCAATAAAGTGCTTGTATCTTATAAAACACTAATTAAACCGTGTAATACAAATCAGAAAAGTTGTTTTATTAGCCATCATGATTTAGGGAGATAACACCAAAATATCGTGCAGATGTAGTAGAAGACCTACCACGTGGCTTTTTACGGCCAATTAGGAAAAAAATAAGTAATTAATTCTGAGCGATGTTTTTACAAAAAAAAGGTCATAAAACTCACAAGATCCAGCACAAAAGGGATACACACAGATTTCGCCAAGGTTCACGTCACTTTAGCTTCTGATCTTCACGAACTCATTCACGTCTACAGGCAAAAAGAAACAGCACTGACGAAGTACAAAGAGACCGCTTCAAACTACGGCACCACAGTTCACAGCAAGAACCATATTTTAACTATTTCTGGTATCCTGTTTCCTATCAATCACGCTCATACGTGCTCTTTCACACAAACACACATATAACAGTATTTTATTGTTTTTCACATACGTACGCAAATACAATTTATATTCTATTCCAGAAATTTATTGTCCAAAACAGAGAAATTACTTTCTAATCTATAATCAACTTGTATTCTTGTTGTTATATTAAATTAATGTTTATTTCTTGATACTGCTCAACAAATAATAATCAAGAGTAGTTTCCCCTTGTTTTGTCACTCTCCTCTTTGAGAGAGCTATTTCTATTTATTGGGACTATAAAAGGACACCATACGGGACCCTTGTATTTTAAAGCCTACACATGCGTACTTTTTTCATTACAACTACGTTATCTTTCTTTTTGTTTACTGGATTTTAATCCTTCATTGAAAATCGTAGGATTATTCTAAACAGCCGAATTACAAACAATCCTGCAACAATGTTTTATGCTATTGTATCGAATCCTGAAACTCCGAATTTTGACGTTCAAAGAAAAACCGATTAGAAAGATTCCTAAAAACTCATTGGTACAACGACTATAAAAAATGTTTATAGAAAATCAAAGGGAAGCAGATTCAGCCGGTAGGAAAGTGAATGACATTAAATATTTATGGGATAGCTGTATATAATAAATACTTCATGTAAAACCTGAAACCATTGGGGACAATGTTTTCAAAATTTCATCACGGCAACCCAAATGCAATAAATTAAGCTGATATAATTTAATCTCGTCATTGTTGCTCATAGACACGTCTTGACATGATGCCGCTGCAGTTCCACTATGATATTGCAATCTGGAGAATTCGTAGTTTAGGTCACTGCAATGCTGCCCTTGTGTCCAAAACATTTATCTGAGAAATTGCTATTATAAACTTCTGTCATACTGTGATAGAATAAAAAACAATTCTTTAATGAATGAAATCGAAAAAAATGTATATTGGAGCAAACTTATTTAATATATTTGCATAGAGGTGAGTATTTACATTGCTTTCAGTCACTAAAAAAAAATTATATTCACCTTGAGTAAAAACGCTTGCTTACACTAGAATCGTGCTCCAGAACTGAAGGTCAGGGAAAAAGATTATTTTTTTCCGAAAACTGTCTCAGTAGCAAGAAAATTCCTGCAAACAATCTAAAGCAAACATTTTTTAAACAAAAACAAATCTATTTTCGTTCTTTAATTCTCTGACTGATGCAGGTTATTTACATGATTCAACATGAATTTTCGGACATTTCTTGCAGTGATATAAGTATTAAGATTATTTTACAAGGAATCGGGAAAAGACTTTACAATTACCTAATTTTCGAAGAAGATGTCCCAGTTCTGCAACGGTCAGTTTGCCTGTCCTTATGCCAGTTTCTTAATTTTTTTTCTTTCTGAATTCATTTCTATATTCCTATTTTCGGTTAAAAACCATATAGAGTGTTCACGTGACAAAAATACACTTTATTTCACAATAATCAATTTTCTACGATTTCATTCCCATCGGTAATAATTTTTAACTACATACAGAATGTGTGGTATACGCAGTGCTCAAATGACAGCACATCTGTTTCTTTTCGAAGTTACCTCAATAGAAAATTCTAGCGACTATAAAGTACAAAAACATTATACTATACAATTTCATACATACATATATATATATATATATATATATATATATATATATATATATATATATATATATAGATAGATAGATAACTAGAATCGTTTCGAAAAACCCTCGAATTTTTGATTTGCTAATAATCAAATCAATCTCGAGGGAAAAAAGTTTTTAAAAAAAGAAAGAGCTACAAACATGAACTTCTGCCGACAAAAAATCGCACAGATACAGGTTTGAAGCCCGCAGAAAAAAACACCGATACGAGTAAACAACTAACTAACAAAACCGTAGAGCAGACCTAGATACACCTAGTGAGCCATACAAACCTACCTAGGTTTCACCTAAACGGATCGTCAGGCAAAGTAATATTTTACTAGGATCTGTATATATATATATATATATATATATATATATATATATATATATATATATATATATATATATGCCACAGATCCCAGTAAAATATAAATTAATTATATTACATACTAAATTTAATAAGACCAACTTTATCATCAGTAATAACCACTCCCCTCCATTTGACGTATTGCAGAAGACCAATACTACATATCAATTTAAATGTTCCTTGGGAGATTGCATCTCCGACAAAAAATCTAATGTATATGTTGGCCATTCTACAACGTCTGCAAAAACATTCTTGTCCACATTCACAAATTGGTGATGTATATTAATCCACAAAGCCAGTATACTTCACTAAGTACATAATAAACAGAAACTACAAATTCTTGGGGCCATATTTATTAAAAAAAAAAAATTAAAACCAACACTTAACAAAATTAATTATGAATATAGTACAAATCTTCTGAATTTCTTATAGTATATACTTCTTATATCTACGTTAAACAGTGTTTTTTTAAACAAAAATAAAACACCAACTATAACCTACTGCAAGAATTCAATTCTTAACTAAGTTACTTCTTCCAGTTTGTAACCTTTATAATAAGAAAAAATCACCGTTTGTGACTTGCGCATGACCCGATTTGTTAACCATTTAACCATGATGACAGAAATTTACTTCTGACACTAAAACTAATTGTCTTAGGCATCATAAGCCCGAAGATGATATTGTGAAGAGATCGAAATACTAATAAAAATAAAATGAAATATAATCATGGTACTTTCCTTGCTCTCTATACTCAGGAAACAACAGATCTTATACATGATTACGAAGGATCTTATTAAGAATAAACAAGCACAACATGTTTAAATTATTTAATCAGACATTTTTTATCTATAAAAAGAACGTTAAACATAAAAAAATGTCGTTAATAAATAAATTGTCGGACTTTGTCCATTTCTTAATATATGACGTCATTTGTTTACATTTGATACGCCAGAGCAGTTATGAATGTACGAGATTCATGGAAGATTGAAGTTTATAAGCAGTAAATTCGACCTTGTCTACCGAACGCTTCTTTGTGGCCGATCGGTAAGGCACGTCAGCGTAAATGACGGTTCCGTATAGGATGCAGGTTCGAATCCTGTCAAAGAACGCATATTTTCTAGGAAAATTTCTCGGACATTCAGGCCGGTATATGTTATTTAATACTGTTTATTATAAACAGAGCATTTACTTAAATACTTGTATCTATAAAAAGAACGTTAAACATAAAAAATGTCTTTAATATATATATATATGTTGGTGATATTCGTTTTCTCAGGTGGTATGACGTCACAGAACCGCATCACGAATTTACATCTTGCGTCTGCTACTCCGCGACCTTTGTCGTCGCCTAACAAACTTCTATGTAAATGTAACAGGATATCATCCTTGATGGTAAATATCTTTGTTAAAATGTCCACATAACCACTTTGATGATGGCTGATGTGAGCCAAAAGCTTAGATCGAGGAACATCGAAAAAAAAAAAAAATATCCAAATATTGGACAGTTTTGTCTTTATTTTCTCCCGAATCGAAATTAAAGCAACTATACGAAGCTTAGAACGGCTCATGATTAAACATAATTGTTTATATGTATATATGTGTGTGTGTATTTTTGTATATGCGTGGGCGTAAACAACATATCTTCATTCCAACATGTTTCATTGAATAATATAGTCATATTATGTTTGTTTATTTTTAAAATGATCCTTTCCATTTTTCTAATCCGATTCTTGATGTTAAGATGAAATTCATCAAGGAAGGCGCCGTAGCTTCAAGAACTTGTTCACCACCGAATATGATATTGTGTGAGATTAAATGTATTTTGGTGCGGAAAAATAAAATACCTTCGTATAGGTTTCTTCTGGTTTTGTTTGTTTTACGGGATATCAACCTCATTGCGTTATAAAATGCCGACAATATTTCTTACAACAGATTTGTATGAAATGAATATGTATTCATTGTAAGATATCAGATTGCAGATCTGGTTTCATTGACTTACTTTTGTAAAGACGTTTTTTGTCAAATGTATGATAATATTTTTTTCCAAAAAATGTATTGCTGGCAATATTTATTTTTTTAAAAATGTATTGCTGCTAATATCTGTCTCTTCAAGAATGTATTGCTTGTAATAATTTTCCTTTTACAAAAGTGTTTTGTGTTTTACTGGTAATATTATTTTTTAAATGTATTGCTAGTATTTTTTTTTCAAAAATGTATTGCTGGTTATATTTTCTTTTCAAAAATGTATTGCTGGCAACAATTTTTTCCAAAAGGTATTGCTGGCAACATTTTTAAAAAAAATGGCCTGTATTTACAATTTCCTAATTTTCGAAGAAGGTGACCCAGTTCTTCAACGGTCAGTTTGCCTGTCCTTATGGACGTTTCTTAATATTTTTTTTTTGCTGAATTCATTTGTATATTCCTATTTTCGGATAGAAATCATATAGAGTGTTCACGTGACAAAAATATAATATTTTTTACAACAGATCTTATACGTAAGCTTCGTATAGTTTTTACTATAAAAACTCATTTTTAAACATTCATAGTGATTCACCCCACTTTGAATTTTAGCTATTTGCCCATAGCAGGAAGCTAACAGGGCGTATCCCTCCTGAATCGACTGGATCTGGGAACAAGAGCTATCAACAGGCGGTCCCATGCTCCTCAAAACCTCCCCACCTTATGCTCCACAGCCGGATGCAGTTTATAGTCATTACAAAGTTGTCTTATAATTTTGCCTATGAATTCTATAAGAGCATTACGGGCATTAAGGGTAGCAAAGATAGGTGTACACACACACACACACACACACACACACACACACACACACACATATATATATATATATATATATATATATATATATATATATATATATATATATATATATGGTTTAGTCAAAATATATTACTCAGTTTTCCAACGGGATTGTTGCTATGAGACAAAGTGTCTAAGAGCCCAGAGGAAAACACCCGAAAGTTTCTTTTATTTTATTTCAAAATATCTATCTCTCTGGACACACATAAGAAACAAATATCTGTTATAGAATTTTCATTGTAAACACAAGGCAGTTAGTCACGAGGGTTAGTGAATGTCTCCAGAAATGCTGGCCTTGATGCAATTCACTTTAAAGCGATGGTGCAGTCGATTAAATTGTAATAATAGAGTGACTATAATGATCTCAGTGACAAGCCCCGCATTTGCAAATCAACTGCTGCTGTGGATTAGGATTAGGCTAAATGGAGTGAGGCTCTGAATATCGCTAAAAGAAAATTTCTAGAGCAAAACTCCATGAAATCTTTCAGGTTGACCACAGTGTTCACTATTTTAGCGCAGTGTATGTTCAAAGTTTTGTACAAAGGATATTTGCAGAATGATCAAGGATTGTTTTCCAAAGGATTAACATTATCTAAATTCCGACATTCCAATCATTTTTCCTATTTCTCTCAGGGACGTTAAGATATAGGTCGAACGAGGAAAACGCTTTCCCCACTGTGGCGAGCGCACGCGAGCGAACGAACACACAAACGCACACCCATACACACATTTCAGTTTATTATTGCCACGACTTTTTCCTCCACTAAACTTCATACACTCAAACAATTCACTCGCTGTAATGATTTCTTCTTTTTTGTTCATTGTTTTGTCACATATATATATAATATCCCTACACGCAAGCTGCTAATGGTCCGCTGGCAACGCCAACAGTTTTCTCGTGGTAGCCACCGGGTGGTCACCGGCTGGCCACCGGTAGGCGTCTAGCGGTCCGCCAATGGTAACGTAGTGGAGACCTACTGGAAGATTGGTGGATTGCTTTTAGTCATCATTGTTTTTATCGCTCGCAACAATTCAAGTATGTGGTGCAGTTCAATTTACATTACATGAATCATTCATCCAAAAAACAGATATAGAAGTTAATGTTATAAATGGCGAGAATTCATCTTCGCAAACAAATTTAATAAATTACATTAACTCCGAACCTGTAGATGAATGTTATGATCCCTGTTTATAAATTCCAGTTGCATAAGGACTTTTTTTATTTTTTTACAAGCTTTCATCTGTGCATACAGACATCATCAGGTATGGAAATAGATTTGTTTTTTACATCCCGGTAATAACAGGACAACAAAAGAATAGATGTAATCCGAAATATGTTTTTAGAAATGTGTTATTGTTAATTGTAAGAAATCCTTTGGAGCGTGCAGTCGCAACGCTGAGGTTAAATTTTTAAATTTTAAGATTGTGCATTTTTGTACTAGTATGGTAATAGGAGAATTCTTTTGTACTGGTAGGTTTATAGATTAATTTAGGAATTTATAAACATGTATCATAACATTCATCTACAGGTTCGGGGTTAATGTAATTTATTTGCGAAGATGTTTTCGCGCCATTTATATTATTAACTTCTATATCTGTTTTTTGTATGAATGATTCATGTATATATATATATATATATATATATATATATATATATATATATATATATATATATATATATATATAAATATATATATATATATATTGATTTAGTTCTTTCTTTGTATTTTATTGTACGGACTCTCATGCGAGTCAGATTTCGGGTTCCACATTTTCTATTCTCTATTAAAACATTTCATAGAAAGATGCCTGTACTTGCCTGATTCTGTTGTCTCCAATTGGTAGCCAGAGCTTTGAGCTGTCCGTCTAATGAACACTTATTGTCTTTAATTGAAAGTTCGTCTTTCATTCTCCTTTACTAATTTCTATAAGGTTTCAAATAGTATGGTTACTATATCTGCTGTTAACTCGTAACCATTTGTGGTAGCTTTTGTAGTTAAAATTATGTACAAAAGAAATATTTTTTAATCATTTTTTTATCCCCCCATGCAAGCAAGTAAAGCCACTTAAATACGAGGGGTTACAGGGTGTGGATGAATTAAGAACACAAACATTAATAATGAATGGAAAGTGAAAAGAGTGAACTGGAGGACAGTAGATAGCGATTGACATCGCATTTGAATTTTTGCAGATTAAAGTTGGCTCGAAAGCATGGAGTTGGAAGTGACTTTTGCAAGCGATAAGTGCAAGAAACGAAACTGTTAGCATAGGATATACAGCTACAGTTCAAACTATAAATTCATGGGATCTCGACGCCAGTCTCGTGCTGCGCTTAAATTCATGAAAAATGGGTATCATATCGAAGAGCGATATATATATTTCCGCTTCAAATACAGAAAACATGTCACAAGGCCAAACAAAGCGAATGCAGAAAAGGACTGTGTTCTTCTATCTTAAATCTAAACTTAGCTAGCCACAAATACTGACTCAAATATGCCACAATATTCTTAAAACCAAAATAACACATTCTTATTATCTTTCTTACTACATTCATCATAATACCTCTTTGTCTCTAAGAAAATCCTAACTAGTCCCCATCTTTACAATACATTGTCTGTGGGAAGGAAGTAAATAAAACAAAAAATTTAAAACTAACCCCCAGCAGTATTTACAATATGAGTCAGTCAGTTATGTATCATGCGTGATATACGCGTAGGCGATCATGTATCTTTCGATACATGACTGACGAGGGAGATTTTTTCCCGCAGTAGGTTGCCATTTCTTTCTGCGGTAGATCAGATGCCATCCAAGGTTATAGAACCCGGTCCGTCCTGCTATTTACCCATAGCTGGTGGTAGAAGAGGATTCATCTCTTTCACAAGTGTATTAGCACGTAAATGAATTCGACTGGAATTCGAACCTGGCTCTCCGATTTCTCAATCCGAGGCGCTACTCCACAAATCTATTCTCAAGAAACCAAACAAAATAATCATAACCATAGCGAAGAATTCACCCGAGCAATTACCATGAATTTTTTTTATAAAAAAGACACAACGAGGCAACCTTAGGGAGGAGGGTAAGTGTTGAGCCGCCAGATTAGGAACAATAATATTATTTTGGGGGTCACTAGGAACTCTAGGTAAATAGCAAGGGCATCGCACCATATTTGGCAGCAAAATCCCGGTAGGAATTCTAGTTCTTAGATTCCCCTAAGATGCATATATTTACACCCATTTTCATTTTCATATGCTTGCTCAATCTATTTTCTATCCGTATGCTAGTAATTTCCGCAGAAACTGTTCTGGATTAGCAGAAATATCCACCTACCTTTAAAAATAGTTTTTTAAAAAAAGCAACTCTACGGACAAGGTGCCATTTTCTTCACAGTGCGAAGCAGATTTTATTTAAAGTATCTCCTGACAAATGATGCTTAGTATCTCAGAAGCTGAAGTGAATATAATCACGTGACAAACTATTTTCGACTTGTCATTTGTCAACTCTAAATTATACAGATAAATATAGTTAAATATGCGAACGCGACAAGTAATGATGCGGGCACCAGTTGCACATAGAATCGAAAAAAATTAATAGTAACAAAGTGACAGATAAATAATCATCTCTAAATATATGAGACTGAGTTAATTATCGTTTTTTTTATTCATGTTTATATTTAAAAAATGAACGACAGGTACACTTTCTTCAGTTATATGTTCACCCTTGTTGCCATTCATCAGACTGTTCTTTGATAGAAATTCAGTAAAATTTCCAATGGTGCCATGCGATTTTTTTCCGAGGAAAGTTTCAATCAATTTTACATTAGATAAAGCTTCCTCATTAAAGTGTTACTAAATATACTACATATATACAGATACTAAAACAATGTAATAATCTGTTGTTTCAACCTCAGAAGAACATGGTTAGGGTAGAAAATTCCAATCGAATTTCAAAATGTCTTTAAATGTTATTTTCGTCCTATGGGGATTTTCATTTCCATAGAGATTAACACACATTTTTTTAAAATTTTAATCCACTGTCTAGGCTGCCATTGTACGTCATGTTAGTCTACGCCAAATTTTCTTAACTGACACATATTAGGATGATATATTCTTCATTAGAAGTGGTTCCAGGGAACGGACTTTAATTATGACACAAGTTGTTCAATTACTTTTTTAAAAAATTAACTTGTTATAATACATATTTCAGTGAAGCTAACTGTTGTGGTAAACCCTCTTATAGTATAATGAACTCTTCCTTCTCTCATAAATACAAACTGCGAAAGTCAGATACCAGGGACAAGAGGGTAAAGTGGGTGGAGTAGTAGACGCAGTTCTAATCTACTTATTACTAACAATATTGCTTTGTATATATCTTCAATATACTTTTTCAACCTAACTTCGTCTTTCGTGTCTTTCTCTCTGGCTCCTAAACAGGACACAACACAAATGTAACAAATAACACCAGACGAGTAGAAAATATAGTACAACGTATTGCTAATACAAGATTACATAACTTGTGAGAATATGCCAAGGCAAATATTTGAATAATATTAATAGCAACACCTGCCAAATTTTACTGAAAAGTTATCGACTAAATGCCTGGTATATTGCAATCAGCAATTGCAAATAATGGCGAAGATGTAATTGAATAAAATGCAGCTGTAAGTTTTTTAAAGAAAAGGTTGATAAAAAAAATTAAAATTATTTTTGACTCAGCATAATTTGAATAAGTTTTGAAAGAAAGATTTTCAGTTTCAGACTCCGTGTCTATTCTGATGATGCAAACAGTTATTTTTGTCTACAGAGAACGTCTCAGTACGTTGATAAGGTCAAAAAGGCAGCTGATCTCAAGAACGATCTACTTTCTGTTGTTTAATGAGGCAAGCAATCGGTGGTTTCTTTGAACGCCTACAAAACAAATCTTATTTTTTTTAATCGGCTGAGAGAACAATTATTATCTTCTCTCATCATCGCGCCTTTTCGGACTAACGTTTTACGCTGACATGGATTGAAAATATTTTATCGAATCTTTTGTCATGCTAGACAAATAAAGAATCCGTAATGTTATTTATTCTGACCTGACATCTTGCATTCAGTCACTTCTCCCCAGCCGTAATGTAGCTTCCCTTTGCATTATCTATAAATAGTCTCATGGTAATTATTTCGAGGAACCTTCTCCTATGGTACGTAGACTTTATGAGTTTAAACTCAGTACTAGATTGGCGCTTAAGTTTCATCATTTAATATTTGAATGGCTAGACGTAACCGGAGTTTATGTTAACATTTTCTTCAATCGCATTTCTCACTTATAGAACTCTCTTCCGGATTCGTGCTACCCAGTAATCTCTGATTTTCAATCATAAATCCACTCCCAATCGTTATCAAATGTATTATTTGTCCATGTTCATTTAATGTTCTCTCTCCTTAATAGTATTTTTCCTACGCTCTGTAACTCAGCGGTTCCTTGGTTCTTAGTGGCTTTGTCTGGTGAGAAATGAATAAAAAAAAACCTTAGGTATTGCGTTTTTTTTTTTAAAGTGCTTACTTGCTTGTCTACATAATGAGACATGTTGGTTATTTACACAATTTACATAATTCGAACCGTTATCCTCATCTTCATTTGTGGCACCATTTACGAGGCAGAGAAAGGAAGAGAAAAAAAAAAGAAGGCAGAAAGAAAGGCGAGACGAATCGTAGGTGATAAGCATCCACACACACGGCTAAGAGACAATGAAAATATTAATAAGTAACAAATGAAAAAGGGTGTCATTACAGCGAATTTCTGAGTAAAAAAAGAAAGGGAAAGAAAGAAGGAATCAGATGTGTTTTGATAACGGCTGTGTTATCTAGGTGCGTAAATGAACGGCTGGACCACTGGCCAGGGAAAAATTCAAGTGAAAATGCTATTTCGATAAGTGACGAGAAACAGGCCACTAAAAAGGACTTTGGACAGATATGAAAAATTAAATGCCACACAAGCAGTGCCGCTGACCGAATTTTTTTCGACGAAACAACTTTGGCCTGCGATAATAAAATTATGTTATCAGGAATATGTACCGAAGGAAAATGAATGGGGACCCATAAGTGTTTTTCTTTCTTCCTTGGAGGCGACAGACTGACTGAAAACTTTGGGGATGTTTCTTTTTTGAAGCCATGTTAAGAAGAACACCCATCTTGATAAATTAGCGATAAAATACTTGACAAACACCACGTGTAGAACAAGAGTTGTCATATTGTCCGTTCGTGGCTAGAGAAATTATAACGGCGATTTAAGCGGAAGAAAAGGGAAAGAGAAGAGGTAATTTTTTTTTAGTTAAGCAAGAAATATTTTTTTTTCCCGAAACAAAGCCGCGGATTGTTCACGCCCGACTAAGACATCATTGGTCAAGTGGTGATCACGTGACGCACGAAGGAGGAGGAAAGATACCCAAACAAGACCTCATTGGCCGAGAGTGATCACGTGACGCACGAAGAAGGCTGTCGACGCCCCATCCAGAGTATAAGTATGAGAAGCTGCTACGAAGAAGTGGGGATGGCAGTTCACGCCCCTCAGAGGTATGGTGAGAAAGTGGGAGTGAGGATAGGTTCCCAAAAATGGAAAAGAGTGTAAAATCCCTAACCAGAAATAAAAGAGGTGGATATGTATTTAGAATTATCAAGGAACCCCCCAACGCCAACAGACCCACCCCGGTTTTGGTCGGCATCAATAAAAGCGAGTCCCCAACAGGCAGAGTTCAGTTCGGGCTCCAGCGGAGAGTTGAGTTCAGTCCAGTTCAGGCTCCAGCAGAGAGTTGAGTTTCCAGAGTTGAAGCCGCCTCGAGATAGCTGACCAAGATTCACGCAAATTTAGGACTCCTCTTCAACCCAAAAACAATTATTTTGAAGAGCGACTTAGAACCAGACCACCGAAATAAGTTTTTCGACTTTCGTCCAAAGGCACACCGAAACACCAATTTCTTAGAGAGCAAACAACTTGAAGCGTTAAAACTGCCTAGCGGAAACGACGTGTCACAATCCACAGAACGGGTCCTATGTATCGAACAACTAGACATAAAGTTTGTTACCTTTTTCTTTGATACTTTGAACTTTTTGAGTTTTCCTTTTATTTTATTTTATGCATATTTGTGTAGTATCACCCCCGTTGAACTCAGTTTGCATTACGGACCCAACCACTGTTTGATCTCGTCTGCCTAAGATCAATTCACAACGTGGGTGGGCGGACTGGAGATCAATGCAGTTACCTTGGTAACCAGGCGTTGGAAGCGAGTTGGGAACGACGAGGCTGATATCAAATCTAACCAGATTCCCACCCGAATCACCAAAAGGTTAGAACGTCACATTTGGGTGCCGCGACCGATACCAAGCCAGTTGGTCGTCACAGGACGAGACAACACGACTGACGCGACAGGCGGACGTCACGTTTGGAGCAGCAACATCCAAACGGAGCAGCGAGGAGCGAACAGCTGGCGCCGCGGCGAGGACGTCACAATTGGTGCGGTTTAGGGACGTCACAACTGGTGCCGTGGTAGATCAGGATAGAACGTCACAGTCGGCGCTGCGACCGGGGGGACGACGTCACAATTTCCATATTCCCAACGTTTCAGCTGTTGTACGCTCCGGCCTTCTTCAGCTGATTGGAATTTCGAACCGAACCCTTTATTTCCTTCATCGGGGTAGATTTTTTAGTTCCATGTGTCATGCCTCTTCCGGATATTCCAGTTGTTTTAATTTAATTTAACTCTCCATGTCTTGGCTCACCTCTGCTGTGGCCTGTTATTGAACTCACAATTTGAATCTATTCACTGGATCTAGTCAACCTCTTTATCCACTGAGCCAGGTGCCCTAGAGTTAAATTTAAGCGCCAGCGTTCAAAATTTTCATAGATATAAAATAGTGCTAAATGGATGATGAGTAGTTCTTTATTCAGGATGAAAAAAGAATACACATTTGATATTTAATCATCCTAAAATATGATAAACTGATAGCAGAAAATAAAATAAAATAATATAGAGTTAAATTATATTTATACTGATCGATCGGAGCCACCATATTTCTAGTTAATGTTAGGATTATATTCATTAGAAATGTGAATGGTAATACGTAGAATTTTATTTAATCATTATAATAAATATTTTATGGTGTTTTGCTTAAACTTTCTTTTAGATGAATATTATTATTCCAGTAAATGCTTTTTTTTTATTTAATAAAACAGTGTTTATATTTTAATTATATTTAACGGTCTGAATATTAGAGAAATCTTGTTAGAAAATATGCGTCCTCTGGCAGGATTCGAAACTGAGAAACGCCATTACATCTGAATTTCCTGACCGTTCGTCTGCATAGGACTTCCGGTTAAACAAATCCCGAAATAGTGCTTTTGAACCCAGTTTCCTGCCGAATCTCGAAGCATCCATATCTGCTCTATTTGTTGTACCCTAACAAATATATTTTTTGTACCCTAACAAGTATATTTTTATTTTACGAAATGAATTAAATCAACATACTTTCATGTTTTGTGTAATTTTATTCACGTTAATGTCCAAAAACTGATTACACGCAGACGCAGACACACACACACACACACACATATATATATAAGAACTAATACGGCAGAAATTTATAGAAACAAGGATCATTTCATTCATAACGGATTCGGAGGTTTTTGTATATTATTTGAATTGTTTCTCGCCTATTAAATCATTAATCTTTGCATTTGTTTTTGTGTGAATAATTCATGAATTTGTAAATTGATTGCACGTTTATCGTAATATATATATATATATATATATATATATATGTGTGTGTGTGTGTGTGTGTGTGTGTGTATGTGCGTGTGTGTATGTGTTGTTTGTGCATTACTATATAAATTGTCTCTATAAAATTTAATTTAATAATATTTATATAATTAACCTGTATGGAATTTAATACTATTGATATAAATAGCCTCTATATAATTTAATACCATTTATATAATTAACATCTATACAGTTTAATACTATTTATATAAGGTGACTCTGTACAAATTATTACTATTTTACTATAATTATACTCTATACAATTTAATATTTAGCATTTGAAATTTGCTTGAGAAAATGCAGTGAAATGATACTATTATAAAAAGTTTCATGTAATTCAAAACATTCTTAAATAATTAAATACTATAAGCAACATTTTTGAGAGCCGCTAACACGATATTAAAAATAGATCTTAAATGGTTGATATTTTTTCTTTGAAACGTAGTAGAGATGAACGAATGACTATTCTGTAAGGAAATCGTATATACCAAGATTGATCAAAATTTAGTATGTAATTCTACATGAATGTCTACTTTCTTTGTTTCTTCCCAAACCATACAAATATGGATCTATATGTTTTGCCATCGGCGCAATTCTGTAAAACGCCTCTTGAAATCCTTCTGAAATAAGTTTCAAGTAAATGGCTCCAAGATATTGGCTCGTTGTTCATGTCTTGGAAAACTAATTGAAAGTACTGCCAGGAGGCTGCATATATCACTCTAAATTTAATCTAGGAAGTTCCTTCTAGGGTCGTTTCTTCACTAGTGGAAAATGCAGAAAGTTTGAAAAACTTCTATCAGTTAAAGACTGGTGGATTTAAATCTATGTATCTGAAGCTTTTTTTTAATAAAATAATTATTGTATATATTTGCCTTTGACTAAATTCAAAATGAATATGACGAAATAATATAATAATTGAAAATATTTATATATATTGATAATATTTACCGTCTGGAAGTGATACAGTGTATTCGTGGAAGCTATTCTGTTTTTTTTCCCTCGGACCAGAGGACATAAAACATGCTACTAGATTACCAACTAAGACTCACCGTTTGAATTTTGAACTAACAAGACTCAGCCAACCAATTCAACTCGAAATGTTTCTTATCTCACATTTTTCACCTGTGGAGTTACCGCTTCATTTCTTGCTTCCCTGATAACTACAATCTTCAGAAATTTAAATGCAACGTCATATCGCCATCTTCGGTTTTCTTGAAGACTGTTCATTTGTTGTCCTTTCCTCACTCCTTTCCCTAAAGTCTTCTCATCTGTTTCAGTCCCTGTAACCCATTTGCGATCTCCACATGTGTTGCATCAACATAAACATAATCTTAGCCCGATGAAGTCGTAAAAGTCGAAACACGTAACACAAAAACTGTTCCACTTATATATCATTACCCGATATATATATATATATATATATATATATATATATATATATATATATATATATATATGTATGTATATTGTGTGTATTTAGGCAGCATCTTTTCATTCGTACACGTTTCATTAAATAATATAGACAAGCGCTGTCTATTTATTTTATGTAATTTTTTTCGTAACGTCTGATAAATTTAATAACATTATCGTTGAACGAAGAAAGAAATTAACAATATTGATCCATTTTTTTTTTAATAAAATCTAAGCTTTCGGCTTACATAAGACATTATCAAAGATGTCAATTACAACATATTAAGCAATATACGGACAAGACAGTGATGATAGTGTGTCAATGTTTACATAGATGATTTCTAAGCAACGATAAACACGTGCATATAAGACGTTAGAAGTGAAAATCGCACCGCATCTCATGACGTCACACATGACCACACGAGAGTAAATTCGAGAAGTATGAAGTATGGGCAAACTTAAACAAAATCAATTATGGCATCTCTACAAATATTCTAAAGTGTGTATAATTGGTAACAGAAGCCATTGGTTTATACCAACGACTTCCCATATTTCATGCTTCTCCAATTCACTCTCGTGTGGTCATGTGTGACGTCATAAGATGCGGTGTGATTTTCGCTTCTAGACTATCATCACTGTCTTGTCCTTATATTGGTTAATATGCTGTAATTAATTATTAAACTTATCAGACTTTACGAAAAAAAATACATAAAATAAATAGACAACACGTGTCTATATTATTTAATGAAACGTGTATGAAATATATATATATATATATATATATATATATATATTATCCCATATATATATATATATATATATATATATATATATATATATATATATCATTATATATATATATATATATAAGTGAGAAGAAATGGACTATGATTCCACAGTATGTAACATTTAATGTAAAAGTGGACTCAATACATATTAGAGCTAAATATTATTGTTTTTAGCATAATAAAACATGTTATAAAAACCGATACACAATTACAGTTATGTTTCAACACCATAAATGTGTCTCTTCAGGCAATGATAAACTACTGGCGAATGAATGATTAATTTGATTTCAAAAAGCAGAATACTTTTTAAAATAGACTTGTGCACATTCCCGTGATTAACCAAGCGAATGTGACTTAAGCTAAATTCATATTCACTGGGAAGAAAATATTTAATATAAGTCATGGCACGAAGTTCTTTTTTTTTATTTTTCCCGGTGAATTTCAATTTAAGTTTGCAGAAGTTTCGATCTTCGTGGTTTTAATCATCTTTGATTATGAAAATATATTTAATTGAAAAGTGTAATCTCTGTCCCGTAAAATTTGAATTAATCTACTTCTAAACGGCATTCACAGAGGTTATTTTCATCTCCGCTGCCATATTCCCTAAAATATCAAATTTATCTTCCTCATATTCTTTATACTAATCTGCTAGTATATATCTTTCAACCATGACGCAGCATCAGAATACTTATATCATTCGAAATATTTCATGAGAGCAATGTCTATCTTGTTCTTGAAATAACTTATTCTAAATATCAGCTGCTTTTCACTGACTACATTTTAAAACTATTTCAGTAACCATTAAATCTATGAATAATTGAATGGGTAAATACGAATATGATGTTCTCGATGGATCACTGCAAAGACATGCATTTTGATACACACTACCTGAACGTATAATTTGATACTTTCTATTTATTGCTGTTATTCACTAAGCTTAGATTAGCTTTCACATAAGCCAAATGTGTTGAGCTAACATTTAACATCGCCTTCCTTAATCAGCGGTTAATTAAACTAACCACACTATACGAATCCATTTTGTTTAATCCTATTTGATGGAAAAAAACACACAGATATAGTACCCACTGAAACTCTAAATAACTACTCAGTAATATATATATATATATATATATATATATATATATATATAAAGTCTTGATTGTTATCATTTTTTCCGACGAGTTGGCAGTCATTTATTAGTTTATATTTGGTCCTATCAAAAAGTATCAGATATGTTGCTATGGTAACGGAACTAAATTACGCAACGTGAAGCCGCGTGAAGACTGACCTTGTACTCTGTCGCACTTAAGCACTAAGTTATAACGTTCTACAATCATTTCCCTCTTTATGGTGGCGCTTCGAAGAAAAGTGTATAGAGTGCGGCCATTTCCCTATATCACAAACTTTGCATCAGAGATCATGCCTTGTGCAGAGGTTTTTGGCGAAAGGCAACATTCCCCAGGTACTACAACCACCATATTTGCAAGATCTCGCCCCTTGTGACATTGTATTCTTCGAAAATCAAATCCAATTGGAAAAAAACCCAAAAAAGAACAAGAGTTCAAGACGTGAGAATCCAAGTGAATGTTGTCCACTATCCCCAAAATGGAGTTCCAGAAATGTCTCCATCACTGGAAGCGACGTTAGGTAGTGTTTGTTGCTTCTGAAGAAAACTAATTCGAAGGAGAATAAACACGGAATTTTTATGTCTTATAGCTTTTATTTTTATAACACTGTTATCGATACATTTTTATCAGCACATTTATTATATATCTGATAAGTATAAAATATCAGTGAGTTTCGAAAGCTATGCAAAAGATGAATGAGAATGATCCATCCTCAGAAACCCGACTGACAAGGATTGCATTTTTAGCCGTGGTTATTAAATATATTATACCGGGGAAGTTAGTGGCGTTGTTTCTCCCATTGACTTCTCCACGATTCGTGTATTCAGAGTCCTACTATTCTTAGAATACTTATCACAATCAATGCTAGAGAGAACGTTATGTTTGCTATCAATGTCTTACTACGGGGAGTAGAGACATGTTCATACCTATTTCAATGGCAATACTGGGAAAATGAATGCAACAGAATAAACAAGAATTTGAACACGGTTCATCGATTACTTGTACAACGTCGGTATCCATCACACTAAACACACATTTAAATTGATTGATTACTACTACTACTACAACTTCAATTACAATGTAACGTCTCCGTTCAGGGCGTCGGTGATCATATTACTCCACAACCACCTATTTCCTGTAGCTTTCAGGAACGTTTGTCCATTTCACATAAACCCCGCCCGAGTTCAAGTCATCCATTAACACAAGCCAGTCAGGTTTGCCGCCGGTAAGTCCTATGAGTCCTATGAGTCCATGCTCTCCTTCCACATTTTGTCCTCCACAGGTTTAGGGGCTCATTCCCAATTCTAAATATAAACGACGTTTTTCATGCGTTTTTTCCTTGAGATTTTTTCTAAGTTAATGAACATACTTTTCTCTACTGTCTTCTCTGTATTTGTGCGGCGATTGTCAAGCCTTTACTGTCATATAAAAGAATTCGTCATGTACTAATTATTAATATATATTTACTTATATATTTCCTGTTCCATCTGTTGTGGAAAGGGAGGTAAATCAATATATCAGTGATTTTGCAAGTGATTACTACTATTAGCAGTTTGAATAATCTATACAATTAATATTTATCTGCATTTAGACAAAATTGATTTCCAAGAAAAGTGAATCGTTTATTAATCGGTTCCTTTACTCCTACATTTCTTAGATTGCAGTCTTATTTGCTCAAGCCTTTCATATGAGACACGCAGATCCCTTCGTCTATTAAGTGACCGTCTTATTTCAACATTGTCTTGAAATATGCTTTGTCCTAACCAGCTTTGTGGTTCTGTTGCTAATCTTTTTTTCCTGCGAGAGATATTTCAATTTCATATTATATTAAACAATTGGAATTTTCAATTTGAAAATATACTGAGCTATAAGTGATTTATATAATACCAGGAGTAAACAATGAATCATGGATTAATTATACAGTGCATTGGCCTCTCTTTTAGTTGTGATTTTCTGTTATCTGCGCTTTATTGAATCTCAGTACATTGTTTCAAGATTTTTTTTTCATTGCATCTTGTTATAAAAACATTCAAACAATTGCGGTCCTTTTTTACCTTATCCAATACACCAGTGTTATATCACAATTCAGCACCCTTTTCTTTGTTTCTAAAGAAAGTTACTTAGTACTTTGCTAAGCTTTTAGAATTCATCTTTTGCCATTCAAATGACCGTTCGAATATCGCTTTCGCATTTGCCCCTACAGTGTTAAATGTCTTCCCAGTGATTACTCCAAGTTGAGTATCCTTTTTCCGAAATTCCCAAACCCACAAGCCTCCAAAATTCGAAAGATTTGCATGTGCTGACATGACTTGCCATGAATGGAAATTTTCAGAAAGCGCTGTGAAATTTCCTTGGTGATATACAGCTATTGTAAGTGATCTCATCTGCCTGGGGTAGGGGTTCCCCAGACTATCTACGTAGCATACGTTGGTGCCAGCTTTTTGTTAGCGATTGTCACAATGACAACTTCGTTTGTGGATTATATACCAGCTGTTTCGTGATCAGTAAAGATATTGAAAATGTTAAAATTGCTGCATTTTTATATATATATATATATATATATATATATATATATATATATATATATATATATTTGTAAAAGTAGTGATCATGATTTTGTACACGTACTGAATGTATGAAACATTTATTTTAGATGAATTACAATTTCTCACAGTATGAACATTAAAAGACTGTTTACATTTAATTTAAATCTAAGTGAAATATTTTCAGTGTGTGTAGGAGGGTCCCGAGCGTTCAATTTGATCAAAATTAAATATTCTTATCTAAGTAGCCTGGGTAATGTAGTTTCAAAATATATATGGTTGTTGGAGGAGGTCTATCTACAAAACTCTAAGAGGAGTTCGATAACAGACAACCAGAGGCTAAAAATTTATATAGAGAGATTGGTCATTCTATATGGCAGTGAATGTTGGACAATTTCCTCACATATGAAGACGTGTTTGAAGCAACAGAATTGTAGTTCTACAGAAGGAAGATGAGTGAGTATACGATAGACTGAATATGTGAGCAACTACGAAGTTTGACAGAAAATTAGAATCAAAATAGACACTTATATTTCGAATCAGAAAATAGCAGTTGGAATTACTTGGGTACATCAAGAGGATATAATGTTTGTCGTGTTGTACAGACATAGGACATAATGAAGTTAAGAGACATTGAGGAAATTAAGAAATAACATAAGTCACAAGCTTCTGTGAATGGTTAGCAGAAAAGTGACGAGGTGGATTGCAAACATACAAAATTTACGCAAAGCTACAACGGACTTAAAGTTGTGGAGAGCCATAATCAAACACATCCTAAAGGAGCACGGCACACAGGATATATTCGGGCCGTTTAAATTTTAAATTTAACGTTGGTTTGCATATTGATGAGAGGTAAAAACTCATGCAGTTTGTGATTTTGTCCGATTTTACGTGCGAAACAGCACACTAAATTATTTGCTGATGGGCAGGATTTACGTGTAAAAGAACTATTTGAAATTGTTTATGATTTGGTTTGTCTATCTGATGTTCCCATCTAGGCTTTTTCCTAGTCCACAATCGTTTTTAGAACTCTTAAAATCATGTGTTTCTTGTTACTTGATTATTCGCTGCACACATTTGAAATATTTTTCTCCTCGTCTTTCGCGTGACCCAACTTACAAATTTTTTCGATAAATTATTCTTTACTGAGGTATTAAGAGGGAATGATAAACTTTTTTTAACTTGTTCTGATGTTTTATTTTTATAGTGTATTCTGAAACCTATGTATTTTTTTAACATACAATCTGACTTGAAAACATTTCACAATATTATCGCCAAATTGAATGGATTCAATTGCGTCCTAGTCGTTTTATCGCCTGCTTCGATTCGCAAGATTAAAAAAAAAAACAGTAAATTAGCCATTTCGTGAAAGAAAATAGTACATAACTGTTATGTGAGATATGTCCTCATATATGGCAGTGAATGGTGGACAATCTCCCCAAAGATCAAGAAGAGACTGAAACAAAAAATATTGTTCTACAGAATGATAATGAGGATACCATGAAACGAATATGTGAACAACGCCGAAAATGGAGACGAAAAGACACTTATACTTAACATCAAGAAGAGACATCTTATATTTTTCGAACACAATGAGGAAAGAGGGCTTGGATAATTTGATACTCACGGGACAGAGTGATGGTAAGAGAAATCAAAGCATAACATACTTAGTGAGTTTAAATAATTGGATGGCGGAACAAGGTTTGTGGAAAGTAACAAAAAGACAAAATTGATTAAGAGCTAGAAAAGGCAGGAACTTGTGAAGAGCAATGATATCGTATGTCCTGAGTGGACATGGCACACGAAAAATTAGTTCCTTGCGCCTTTTATTGTCTACCTCGGTTGACATAAAAACATTAAATTAAAAAATGACGGAGGCTTGACACGTGGGGATGTAAAGTTGAAATAATTTTAATATTTTCCTTAACTTTGGCAGTGTTTTCCTAATGCATTTACTGTAAAATAGAAAGTTGCCCAACAATCTAACTTACATATGAAGATTATTAACTTATACTAATTACATAGCCCGGTGTTGCCAGTGCTTGATTCAAAAATCGTACGACACATACAGCAATCGCTATCACATGACGTTAAATATTTTTTGCCTTTCCTTGCCTTTAAAGGAGTGCTCTTTGACGTGCTGATGTTGCTACATTCCTTAATTCTTGCTTATCTCACACTGCGAATTTTTTCTAAGCTCTATACTAAACATTAAATCTGTTACGAAAAAAAGAACTAAACAAAATGAACACAACAAGTAATTTTTCACACCCAACCCAGTTCTGCGGAATCAGAATCAACGTTGAGTTTAAGCAAGCGAATGATCCAATTGGAGTAAAGTGCCATTCAGATTTAATTTTTTCCCACTTGTGACGAATGCAGCTATCGATTATTTTGCTTGCTAGCATGCGAGTTAATATTCGTGTCAGTCAGCTGTTGGTTCTCACGCTGGCCAATAGAATCTTCCTGTCTATTCGTAGCAGCCAGCTATAAGATTTTACTCTGGCCAGTAGAAAATAGCCGCAAACTACATGAAAACTTCCGTAGAAGCCTGAAAAAATCGATTATTTCCACTATCGATGAGAGTTGGGAAATGCAATGTCGGTGTTGGCCTTCCCGCTAACTTGGAGCATGTGCATGCAAATTTTGGTTCAAATCAGTCGAAAATCGCGGCCGTGCATTCGTTACACGCACACACACGCATCCTGCCTATTATACATAGAGATTCACCTAATTCAAGCCCGAATAGCCGCTCAGTTTAGTTGGATAAGCAATTTCGGAGGAGGTACAATGCGTATTCAAAATGCGATATTGGAAAGATAAGAATTTACCCTAAGTTGCGAGAATCCTGAACGGAGAAGTATCCTCTTGGGTGTTAATTTCAGAAGCTGAAAGAAATGAACTCCCTTCTTAGTATCGGAATACCAAAGAAATTGGTATGATTTTTTTTCCAGTTTAGATAGCTTGCTGGTTTTCAGAACTGAAGGTCAGGGCGAGTGGAAGAAAGGAATACAGATCGTAAGCACATTTGCAATGTAAACAGAGATTGATTTTGCGAGTGTTTTGCGTCATTTCTTCTGTTGAATAGGGGCTGCAGAGTGGAAATTTTTCTGAGTATAATTACATATTACATATTTTAAGAATGAGCACAGAGCGTACTGTCGGTACAGAAATTGACAAATGGAAGATGGCGGAAACCCCATTATTGGTTGGAAACCGAACAAACCTTTTTACATAAAGACAT
>CAHIKZ030004213.1:2990000-2997500 GCA_903632075.3 Acanthosepion pharaonis
TATATATACACAAATGAGAGAAAGAATATATATATATATATATATATATATATATATATATATATATATATATATATATATATACAAATGAGAGAAAGAACTAATGGAGTAAAATTCCACTTAATAAATAGTTTCTGGAAGATGATTGGATATGACGTGAGAGCCCTCCCCGACATCTGCGCGGTTGATTTCCAAATGACCTGGAAATGGGTCAGTGTACGGGTTACTAAGTACATTCTCGCAAAAATCTCAGATAACGATTAGGCGCCGACCCTCAAAATGATAAAAATAAATAACTTGTCAGCAACGGTGAAGACCAGATCTGAAGCAGAACATTAAGTAACGAGATGGGAAATGGAACATTCAGTGACGAGATTGAAACGGAACAGTCAGTGAACAGACGTGAAACTGAAGAGTCAGCGAACACATCTGAAGCTGGACTTTCACGGGACAACCCCGGCGCGGGACACGTTACCATGACAACGGGCTAGTCAGCGATGATCGTTCTACATACAAAGCCGCGACGAAGTAAATTCTAGAGTCCCTTGTTTTAGTTCACTGTGTTTTGAAATCACTGCCATCGCACACAACAAGTCAGCAGTCACAGGCATGTTTCGATGGAGTGCTTCACACTCAAACTCATATAATTATCAACTTTGCAGGTTCATATTGAACAAAAGACCTTCGAACTTTGCAGGCCCAATTGCAACACATCACTTTGAACTCTCAAACTGTTGGTCACTTCATGGCTACAACAAAGACAGTTGAATTCTAATATATAAATACATGTACATGACCGTATAAATGTTATTTTAATGTGTATATTGGTCGCCTTCTTTTTTTGTGAAGATCATTTCATAGCGTTATTTAAAATCCTATATTGTAATTTGAGGACATGACATGCGGATTGTGGACATGGCACTGAACACACAAACTCTTTTGCCATTCATTTGCTCAAGCCCATCAAGTAACGCGCTATTTTTCCTCTGCCTTCTAGCCCTCAATCTGTCGCGGGAGAATTGGGTTTCCCTGGCCGTCCTTCCTTCTTACTTGAACCAGATATTTCAACTGCCTCTTCCTGATGTTAAGTATAAGTTTCCTTTTTGTTTACATTCGCTCCAGAACCCTCGTCGTTGCTCACATATCCGGTCCATTGTATCCTTAACATCTTTCTGTAGAATCACATTTCTGTTACTTCAAGTCTCTTCTTCATTTTTGATGAAGAAGAGACTTGAAGCATTCTTTAAAATTCAGTATTGCAATTTGTGGAAATGACACTCTGCTTGTGGACATGACACTGAACACACAACCTTTTTTGCCATTCAAGCCCATCAAGAATACGCGCTATTTTTTCTGCTGCCCTCTTACACGTGAGTATTGAATTTTCTTGGTCGTCCATCGCCATTACGCCCTCCAGATATATCAACTGCCTCTTCCTGATGTTAAGTATGTTTCCTTCTTGTTTACAGTCGTCGTTGCTCACATGTTTGGTCCATGATATCCTTAACATCTTTCTGTAGAACCACATTTCTGTTGCTTTATGTTACTTCAAGATACTGATTCATATTTGATGGGATTGTCCAACATCTGCTGCCATCCAGAAGGACAGATATCACGTAAGAATTCCGTATACTTCGTTTCCAACGAATATTTTCTGTCTATTAATAATATGTTTAACTTTGGGAATGCATGTTCGTCTATCCCAATACGTCTTCGGATATCAGTGTAGCACTTTCCGTCCGCTGTTACAGCACTTCACAGATTAAAATTTCTATACCTGCTTGATTTGAGTATTCTATATTATGTAATTTGTATTTCAGACTCATCATTCTGCTAATAACCAGGCATTATCTCTTTTAGTAGTTTATGATTGGTCTTTTCTTCTCTCTTTACGCCGCTAACATCTGTGTGAGGTAAAATGTCTCTTTATAAAAGCTGCTCAAATTCACAATTCGATGTCCGTGATTTTAAAAACAACAAGAATGTTAACACGAACAATTTAACTATTAAATATATTTGTAAAAATTTCATCCAGTTCATGTAATATTTAATATAATTATAAATACAAAAATATATATATATATATATATATATATATATATATATATATATATATATATATATATATATATATATATATATATATATATATATATCAAAACTCTATCCTTTACAGAATAGAAAAATTGTAAAAATATTAGTTCAAAAACAGTAAAATTGATATATATATTAAGAAATGGACAAAGTCCGACAATTTATTTATTAAAGACATTTTTTATGTTTAACGTTCTTTTTATAGATACAAGTATTTAAGTAAATGCTCTGTTTATAATAAACAGTATTAAATAACATTTGCCGGCCTGAATGTCCGAGAAATTTTCATAGAAAATATTCGTCCTTTGACAGGATCCGAACCTGCATCATATACGGAACCGTCATTTACGCTGACGTGCCTTGGCAACTGAACGATCCTTTGTGCCCGAGCGGTCAAGGCACGTTTATTTGTTTATTTATTTATTTGGGTTAAATTATTTTGCTTGTTTTTATTTATTTTTTATTTCTTTTTCTTATCTATATATTTTTTTTATTTTTATTTTAATCGGAGTTTTTATAACCGTAGTAAAATATTATTTATACCGCTTATTTAATAGTTTTGGCTTGGTTTGGGAAGATAATTAAAACTATTTATTCAATGCTGGGGTTGATTGTTGTACTTTATTCTAACTATTATTTTGGCAGGAGCAGTTTTTAATTTGTTTAGTACTTCATGTATTTATTTGGATTGATTATCTTTTTTTGTTTTGTTTTTTTTTTCTAACGGTTAGTTTATCGGATCGGTTTGTCAGTTTATTTAATTATTTTGTTGAATTTAGGTCAATTTTACTTCGATAGGTCGATGATGGAAAGAGAAAAAAAATTAAAAACTAGTCAGGAGAAAGGACAATAAAGAAAAAGGTTTGCGAAGATGACGATTGGTGCTAGATTTCAAGTTTTAAAGATTTTAGGTAAGAGGGAAGCAAAAAACTGATTTTAAATAACAGTAATAGATTTCAAATAGATAAATTTTAAAAATAGAAGCTACTGCTTTATTCGTATACATAGGCACTCAAAGCTATGTCTATAATTCATGAATTACATGCTAAGAGATTTCGAACTTGTTAAAGGAAATAACATTTATGAAAATACGATGATAAATGTTTGTGCGATAACTTGAATAATCATACTTTCTGTATCGTAGCAAGTTTAGATATGTTTGTAGACAGTGAGTAAAAGTGAAATAGCTACAATACTATTATGATCAGGAATATGAAGTTAGGTCTCGTAAGCTAATTCTAATGAACATATACATATGATAACATATAGTTTCAAGGTATACTAAATTTATTGGTTAAATTGATCAATATCAGCGATAGAGCGCATGTAAATAGAAAAGCGGACATTGATGGTAAAACTCACAGGTGACAGTCTGTTTCATGACAAACGTAAAAGTCTGATTATTGCATTTAACATAAAACAGAATAACGCTTGTAGGTAATGAATTCAATGTCCATATTTAGAGATATATACATGCATAAATAGTTTCATACATACATATATATATATATATATATATATATATATATATATATATATATATATATATATATATATATATAGAAAAAGAGAGAGAGAGATTTAACTTGAATAGAAAACTGGAACATTATGCGTCCATTGGTCATAATTCATTTTCCCAGGTATATGATTTTTACCTAGTTCATCAGACCTCTTTTCCAAGGTGTAAATATATATATATATATATATATATATATATATATATATATATATATATATATATATATATATGAGAGAGAGAGAGAGAGAGAGTGAGGATGTATATACACACACATATATATATATATATATATATATATATATATACATATGTGTGTGTATATATATATATATATATATATATATATAGAGAGAGAGAGAGAGAGAGAGAGAGAGAGAGGGAGAGAGGGAGAGAGAGAAGATATAAAAATTATAGAAATTAAATTAAATTAAAGTACCTAGTTCTGTGTCATCCTGAGTCGAAATTCGGAACATATATATATATATATATATATATATATATATATATATATATATATTAGGTACTTTAATTTAATTCAATTTCTATAATTAAATTGAAGTTTTTAGATTCGTTTTTTGAAACATGATAAGTCATGTGTAGAGATGGAATCATATCTAAAAATAATTATAATTGTGTATTGAGCACTGTTTTTTAAAAATAAAAACGAAAATACTAAAGAAATTTGGATTATTAACTTAACGGTTCTTTCCTATTTTTTACATATTTACACACAGACACACATACACACCTATATATATATATATATATATATATATATATATATATATATATATATATATATATATATATATATATATATATATATAATCTTAAGCTAGTATTACTTGCTGAGCATCTTTTAAATTTAGGATAGATATTACTGTCGCTATTTCTTCATTTATGAGTTTAAACTGCATCTGGTTGCACCAAAATAAGTTAGGGATATACTTGTGATTCGAATAAAGTTTATTATCTATTAAAACTTTGTGAAATTTTGTGTCAGCCAACTTAATTAATAACAAAATTTTAGATGATTAAAATAAACATTTATTGGTCAAGTACACAGTCTCCATTGTTATAACAAATGTCTTCCATCGATATCTTAGAAACTTTGTGCTTTGTTGCAGGATGTAAATTGTGAAATATTTTTCTACTGATTGTACAGTGTCGAGTTTCTGTAATTTCAATTCTACTGTTAGACTGAAAGAAATGAAAATCCGAAGATGCTTTGTCAGGAATAGGATATATGCTGAAGTGTTTCTTATTCTAACTCTTTAAGCAGCTGCAAAGTTTGTTTTACAATATGCGATGTTGAAGTGGAAAGTGACACATTATCGATTTGCTAAAAATGGCGGTTGTTATTGAAAACCTGTTTCTTCAAATGGCAAAAGGTAGTCTAAATATTTCTTATTGATGTCTTTCTTCGACATCTTCGGTTTATTCTCCGCGGTGCCAGGTAGAGCGTACCTTTATCGGCGACGGAATTCACCCTGACGAAGTCCGCCAAACCACATTCTGACCGCCCGAAATGTTGAACCACGATCCGAAATTCTCAGACCATAATATGATGAAAGTGTAACTATTCACACTCCATCATTCAACATTCAACAAATTCAAACCCATAACTAAAGGATACACATTATCAATCTACATCACACCAAATATCGGCGCCTAAATAAAAGACAGATTCAGGTTGCAGTCAATTTTCAATTAATAATAAAATTCGGACAATGGCATTTGCAATAATTTGATATATCTGATTAGAAAGCCATTATTACTAAATCGGCTAAGATATACATTATACTATAAAAATAAAAAAAAACATCTCGTTGTTATTAACATCATTTCTCCTAACTCTTCCTGCTCCAAGACATAAACGTTACACAAAACAGTGTCTCTGTACCAACCTAAGTGTCTCTGGGGAGATTGTTTCACTAGCGATAATAAAATAAAAATGTCAGCATATGTGTTTCATCCTAAAAAATTCTATCGAGAATATTGACCTGTCACCTCTCTAAACAAAATGTCATTTAAAAACATTTAACCCAAACCCGCAGAGCATCTTCTAATTACTGTCAAATTATAGTCGGCAACAACACTCAGCCAATATATATATATATATATATATATATATATATATATATATATATATATATATGTGTGTGTGTGTGTGTGTGTGTGTGTGTGTGTGTGTGTGTGTGTGTGTGCGGGCGTGTGTGTGTGTATATGTGTGTGTGTGCATGTGCAGATATGTAGAAAAATAGGAAACAACACGTTAGATAAATAAACCGGAGTATTTTTCTTTATATTTTTGGAAAAAACATTGCTCCATACAGAAGTAGAGCTTAAATTATAATAATTTTAAAAAAATAAGATTCCTTCGCTAAATAAGAGTTCTCATGTTTCAAAAACGAGAGCCGAAAACCTCAATATAATTATTAAAATTATATTGAGTTAAAGTATCAAGCTCTGTTTCATCCTCAAGCTAAATTTTAGGAATCTTGAAATTTACGCATCTTTATAAGCATGTTCATTCGCAAAATGAAGAAATGAACATGCTTATAAAGATGCGTAAATTTCAAGTTTGGTTATTTAATATTTTAAATCAATAAATTTATAATATATAAATATAACTAAATCAATTAATTTATAATATATAAATATAATTAATTTATAATATATATTCCAACAAAAATATCGCTTGAGGATGGAACGGAGCCCATTTTACTTTCAACTTAATTTAATTTAAAGGATTATATTGAAGTTTTCGGCTCTAGTTTTGAAACATGAGACCTCTTATGTAGCGATTTGGAATCATATTTTTAAATAAATAATTATATTTATGCTCTACTTTTGTATCGAGCACTACTTTTAAAAATAATAACTAAAATACTAAGGGACTTTGGATTATTTACCTAACCAGTTCCTTCCTATTTTCTATATATTTTCACATATATATATATATATATATATATATATATATATATATATATATATATATATATATATCAGTTTGGCTGTGTTAGTATAATTGTCCTATAATAATGTTTTACATACACACACACAGACACACACAGACACACACACACACACACACACATATATATATATATATATATATATATATATATATATATATGTGTGTGTAAACAGTCTCAGATTGAGTGTCACTGTAGAAGAGGTAAAATGAATAAAAGAGACAAGATTCAAAGGTATCCTTAGCCGGCCCGTTTCGTTCTCTGAGGGACTTTATCAAAGCAATCTAGGATTTATTATGATGCACGTGTTTATGTACACAAAAGCATAAATGTCATTAGTTTACCAAGACGTGTAAATTTGAGAACGTTCATGAATGTTCATCAAGTGGTTAAAAGGACAGTCATATCAGGTAAAAGACACAAAGTCTCTTAATTCAAAATTTGGTTAAAAATAAATTCACCGGGTAATATTCAATATATTATTTTTTTAATGACTATTTTTGGGATTGCGATTAGATTGTTATGCTAAAAATCGTTCGATTTAGAGTTATTAATTTAAAAGTTCACCGTAAACGGACAGTTGTCTTCATTTTTATTGATTTATTCGCGATGTATAGTTTATATATATATATATATATATATATATATATATATATATATATATATATATATATATATATATAAGTGTGTGTGTGTGTGTGTGTGTGTGAGTGTGTGTGTGTGTGTGTGTGTGTGTGTCTGTCTGTCTGTCGCAGTGAAACTTTGTGGCCGATTGATTGAATTTTTTTAACGTTTTCTTTTCAATATTCTGGAACTTATTTTAAGCCAGAAAATATTTTTAGATTGTAATTTTTTTTAAGATCATAATGTCTTACTGAAACAAATACTTCAAATTAACCCATAGCTCAG
>CAHIKZ030004213.1:3002500-3012500 GCA_903632075.3 Acanthosepion pharaonis
TGTTCGGGAAGTAAATTCCCCAACAAGAGATCGTTGGAATCTAAAAGAAGGAAATAAAATCAGTGTCCTAAACTGTCCCTCTAGTGTCTCCGTATCCTTCCGTCTTTTCTTTGTCTATTTATTTCAGCGACGAAGGCAATTCAACAAGTTTTTGGATGTTTAGGTGAAAGAATCAACCCAGCACTAATAGCCATAACATCCATATATACATACATGCATACACACACACACACCCACACACACATATATATATATATATATATTCATAGACGTTTCATTAAATAATATAGGCAAGTGTTGTCTATTTTATTTAAGTGTATGTGTCTGATTTAAAAGTAACAACCTATTTTATGTATGATGGACACTCACGTCTAAATATAATTTTTACATGATAGAGGTAATTTCTTTACAATGGGGAGATATTTTTCAGTCACCCTACTTTTATTTAATATTTTATTTCACTTTGGTCAAATTTTTGGGAAGCGTTTGTACTTCGTTTCAAAATGTTTTTCTTTATGAGTATGTAGTTTAATTAAAATTTGTTTTATATTTAAATACCTTAGAGAATTTATAAAAACATTATCTTAGTGTTCACTTACTTCTGTGCAGCACTGTATCTATATACCACTATTAGTATGGTTGTATCTGCCACACAGTGTTTACTGACTATTATGTGTTAGGAAGAATAATGTTTTAGCCTTTCAGTAGCGCACCGATACTAATATTAGCATTAGTGTAGCCATTGATACACTAACACTGAATACGAATATAAAAAGACGAAATACGGGAGCGTAACAAACAAAATGTTTATTATGGCAAACAACTTACGTACATATATTCAAATGATTCACATATGTCTCAAAACAAATGATTGTCCATATTGTCTGTTGAAATTTCACTAATGCACGGAATAATAATGCAACACAAAATGTACTTAGAACAAAATGTATTGAAACAAGAAAGTGTACACAATATTTACATATAGTCGTTTGTATATTCCTGGTAAGACCGTTCCTGGAGAATGTGTTGACCGAGTCGCAGTCGGGCAGTGTGTCAGGTTGAATCTCTTGATTCCTGCATTTATCTATCCACCCACGAGGATAAAATGTGGCACAAGGCCGGTTTAAAATGGGTATCTCCGAGCCCGTAGGTTCGGCCAAAAATATGGCCTTTCTGAACCCGCCTAGACGGGTTCAAGGCCTGTCTACCACCCCGGACGAAATCCTGCCTCTCGGCAAAGCCTCGTTCGGGTCTCTCACTGCAAAATGCAGAGAGTTCGACTGAGAGTGAATCTCTTGATTCCTCCATCTCTTCCCGGTACCAACCATATTTATATGGTCGGTACTCCACTATGCAAATTAGGTGGATCCTACCACAACATTGTCCCAAAGGAACGAGGAGGTTTACAGAATGAGAACAAAGAAATAACATACCAACTTTATGGTCTTGGATCGTCCACAGATAAGTGAAAAGAAAGTACGCTAGGCCGTACACGTGTTGACCAGTTTCCACGTGTGTGGACACCCTGGTGGTCAGGAAGGTAAAGAGCCGTTCCTCCTCCCAGAACGGAGGTGAAGACAAAAAAGGGCAGAAGAGTTCTATTCTTTAAAATGGGCCAAAACTCTCATGAGCTAAACCCAAGGGAAAACAACTGTGGTCTCCCTACACCAACATTAGGTCAATTACAATACAACATTTACTTCTAAATTGAATCTTTCACCAGGAAAATCTTTTCTATAGTCGAAATTTAGTCACAGAGGCCGCTTTTATGAAAATAGGCGCCAGGTTCGATTCCCCTTTTAGTGAGGCACAATCGTTTACTGTTTGCAACAACAACTCATATACGCGTACCCAACAACATAATGTCTGTAATCATATGAAATAATATCGGATAAAATGATCTATTCTAAAATTTATGTCGTTTATAATTCAGCTGTGAAAACACATATAGTTTCTTAGATAACCCAACCTGGATTGTGCAATACAAAATAGCTAATTCAATCTTTGTTCTCTCAGCACGTTCCTAGCGACCAAATTTGTAACAGCACGAAACATGCTATAGAAAGTTTTTCCCTGATGAAAATGTGGATACGTTTTCGTAACATATCGGAGGCATAATATTTGCTGCTTAAGGACTTTTTAATCCAATCAGTTGGTTAATAAATTCAATCTTTAAGAAAATAAATAACACAAAGATAGCAACCCAAATAAGTATACCCTGAAAAAATAACACTTATTTTAATAAGAATTAACTATTAAAATTAATTAACTAATTTAATACAATATATATATGTTAATGCCCCAGTTTGTAGGATGGAATATATTTAATGTATTTAATCTGTTTTTATAATTGCGGAGTCAACATATTCTTTCCATATATTGTATTATATATTTCCGAGATCTTCACATATTTACCTAATACTTGCAGCAATATGACGGCATTCTCCTTTATCTTGATTAATACGAGCTTTTTTGCTATGGTTGATAAGTCACTCTCTAGCTAACGAGAAAACGTTTTACTAAATTGGCCAAAGCATGATTATTTTAATTGCCCTCGTCTTAAAATCTCCGAATAGGTAAATTTTCATATATAGTGGTGTTACTTTTATATCTGTATATACATAAAGAAAGCAGATATTCCTTATCTTGTAAGAAAACAGGAAACACTGCGAAAATATTATTAAAATAATCCTTTGCATTATGATCTGCTTACACGTCTAGATTTATTTTTGTGCTCGACTGTATACCGCTACTGGATTTCTTTTTTTAGTTACAGATGATTTACAGCAATACATGTGATATTTTCATAAGAAACAAAAATCGTTTGAATATTCGGCCATTTTTATTTCATTATACATGCTTCAATGAATGGGACAGAGAAGACAAGTTGTATAAGTTTTCTTATATTTAATTTCTATGGTGTACTTTTATATTTTCGTTTATTAGGCCCAACAGATAAACTCTTACACATTTTCCTACATTCTGTGTTCTCATTAAGATAAATATTTAGAAAAATGATTAAATATAATAAAGAATTTGATAACATGTTCAATGAAATATGCTTATAAAATAAACATACACACATCCATATAAATATATTTACAGTAATTATTATAAAAACGAAGAATTTAAGAAGTCATAGTGATAGTTTATTTCATTAGAACCGATATCTCGGTTCTAACATATCAGAACGCACATTCAAATACAAATAGATGGATAAAATATTTTCCAGGCAGAAAAACAATAATTTAAACATGAATATGTTTGATAGCTTGTTGATAATGGCTTTACCCTGCAATTGGAATGGAGGTATTTCTTAATGCACACTTAATTACTGATCAATCAAAATTCGTAAACAATTATATATGCCAAACTACAACATGTTTGACAGGAAGACTTACACTAAATCTTTCTGATCATAGCTCAATTAAGTCTCATTTAAATACTCGTGGAGACCTACTGGGCACTATTCATAACATATTTATTGATAAAACAAATGCAATAACATTGTCTACATGTAAAAAAAGGCTAAAAATAATGAAAGAATTATTATTAATAAAAAACAAAAGAACACTCAGTAATATCAACTATGAACACAATAACCCTACCGTGTTTTGAAAATGAAAAATTATATAAATACATACATACAACAATCTGTCTCTTGTTAACAGTTGATATATTTCAACGTTGAAAATGGCTAAATGCATAGCCGGAGGCGTTCAAAAAAAAACAAAAAAATAAAAATATTTTATACTATTTATCTACCTAAAAGACAAAAAAAATTATAAGATCACCTGAGAAATTGTATATAAAACTCAATCAAGTCACCTTGCCTGTCATATTCAATGAAACTTCAATGAAACTATATATATATATATATATATATATATATATATATATATATATATATATATATATGTATATATATATGTGTGTGTGTGTGTGTGTGTTTATTCCTGTATGTGTATATGTATGTACTTATATATATATATATATATATATATATATATATATATATATATATATATAAATGCATTATTTAGAGAAACCATTTACTTATTGTTGACGTTACACTACTGACCATAAAATATTAACATTAAAAGGTTTACATACTTATGTCCTCCTTATTCACTACTGATGTATTTTCTCGTGAGATTCTTGGAGATTACACACATTTTCATATAAACTATCTATTTATTTGAAAAGAACAATTGCAGGCTTGTTTCAGAGAACATTACAGGAATATGTCAAATGTTTCAAAATTTTGTAGCGTTGACTTGTTGAGAAGTGTTGTATAAAAGAAGAGAATACTGGTGGTGGTATGTCGGCAAAAGAAAGTACATGTGAAACATCTTCTCATCAATTTCATAAGATTTTCAAAATTATGACTCGATCTTATTTGTGATTATGATGTCAAACCACCAACCGGATGCAGTTCTGTGGAGAAAATATACAATTCTAGCCATTTCTTTGCTTACTCTGTGGTTACGATGACAGTTTCTTCAGATTATTGAATATAATGATTAATAATATCACAATACTCCAAATTGGAACTCATTAAAATTGAACTGTTTGAACTTGATCTAGCTATATTTTCATTTTTCAGCATCTTCTTCTATGTGCTATGTCACTTCAGGACGTTGAAGATATTGGTTCACAATAATTTTATGGCCTTTGTAGTTCTTAATAAATTTTGGACTTTTTGTTATTTCTTTAAAACCATGTTTCGCGATCTATTTTGTCAATATCTTTGTCTTATGTTCCTATTGTATTCAGTCTGTCCTGTGAGTAGCATATTTTCCATGCTATCTTTCCTCATAATGTACACTAGTAATTTCAACTCCCTCTTCCTAATGTTAATTATAAGTGTTTTTTTTTCTTTTCATTTTCTCTAAAACTTCGTCGTTGCTCAAATTTTCACTCAACGCGATTTTTCAGCATCCTTCTCTAGAACCACATTTATTTTGCTTCAGCTCACTTCTTCATCTTTGAGGAGATTCTTCAGCCCCCACCGCCATATATGAGGATTTATACACCATTAAACTTTAGTACTCTTTTCTTTGTTTCTAATGCTTTGTTTTCTGTTTTTAATACCTTGCTTAGCTTTTGGAAGGCATCTTTCTCTTTTTCAATTCACCTCCGGATTTCAGCCTTGTAGGGATATTATTATTATAAATAAATAAATAAATAATAATAATAATAATAATAATAATAATAATAAGAAGAAGAAGAAGAAGAAGAAGAAGAAGAAGAAGAAGAAGAAATCGCGAAAATGTGGCATATGGGAACATCAACAATCTCTGTTGTAGTTGGAGCCCTAGGACTGGTTAGAAAAGATTTCAGTAGACAAATTGAAGGGTTTCCTGGAAATCCATGCCTCAAAGAGATACAAAAAATTGTTCTGACAAGTACAGCCCACACTTTACGAAGGGCTTTATCTATGTAATACATATTTTTTTTTGTCAGTGGAAAGTGTCATGATGCCATTTCTCTCCTTAGGTCCCTGGGCGGGACCCGGAAAGAAATGTGTAAACGCCAGAAATCAAAGAAAATAATAATAATAATAATAATAATAATAATAATAATAATAATAACGAATAGTATAAATAAAATAAAACGAAACAATAATATTTAAACTCTTTTTAAAATAAAATAAATGAAACATAAAATAGGAAAATACTCCCAGCATCCAACAAAAAAGTCCTGCCGGGAACACGGACATCCTGTTAAAAGTCGTTAAATTCAACCCCTTCACCGTGAAAATTGTAGGGGCAACACGTATGTAATTTCTCTCTGTGATATGATGTGCAATACTACGGAGATACTTCTTGCTTTTATCACATGTACAATAAAACAATTGTAACCTAAAAATACTCACAAGAAAAATATAAATAAATTTTATTAAATTATATAGAATTTACCACGCTTTTCTTGTTAGTCCTGTACGTTTTGTTTCGCCTCATGTGTACTTTTATCTCCATTAACACAAGGCTATTTATTGTTGCTATTATAAGACTAAGCCCACAGCCTCGTAATAATTTCTTTTTCCATCAAGTGTATTCACCATGCCAAAAGACACCCTTTTCTTTGTTGGTTGAGATAAAAATTGTATTTCTACGCTGACTGATGTAAAATTAATTTCGCTGGCTTCCGAATCTTATATTTATTAATAACATATTAAATTTGACACGATGCAGTATGATTAAAGAGCTCTTTTTCGTTATGTGCGGTTTCCTGTCAGGAGGTATGCCATCAAGTCTCTCCACAAATTCCTGTCCTTTGTAGCTCTTAATAAACTTTGTTTTTTCTGTTATTTCTCCAAACCCTCTTCCGCCATCTATTCATTGAACCTCATTAGGTACGTCATAGGTTGTATTCCTATGCCTTTCTTGCCCTCTTTCTGTTTCTTGACAGCAAGTACTACGTAGATTTCTCTAACACTGTTGATGTTGGCCCATATTGCCTCGCTCTAGTCATATAAAATACTCTCCACTTTCGTAAGAACACATTGAACTGAAATGTAAAGTTTGCCTGTTCATAGTAAATGACAAATCGGTATATTTATGTTAATTAACCTCATATCAACATTCCTTATTCCATCAACCAATGAGCTAATTAGTTTTCGAATTCGCGCTCTGCTCTTAATCGAATATTACAGATCAAAATTACCACATTATTCCTTATTTTTGTTGAGGTGTCGCTTTTGCTATCAATCTTTGATTATCTTTGAACAGAGAAACACTTGCATATAAAAGACATCCTCTCTTTACAGTTGCTGGGCAATCTGTAATGGTGAAACGGAAAAAAGGATGAACTTCGATGACAGACATTACCATAGTATAAAATGTGAATATTTCTTTTTAAATGGTTTTGTGCTATTTTACTATATTTTAAATTAATATTTTATCAATATGGCTGTGTTTTAATTTTCGTTTCGAGACTTTTTGTAGATAAAAAAATTAAATGAATAGTTTGTCGTCGACAGACGGGCATATGCAACTTTCGATTTCAAAACCATGACTACGAAATGGTATGTTTAGCCACGAGTGTAACGCGTCTGGTAGCAGGTTTGCCTGAATTGTATAAAAGCAATTCAGACAAAGCTCACCATGGTTGTGAAAAAAACAAAAACAACTCCACTGGTTACCTGAAGCCCTGATCCAGGTTTAGGACATCGACGATCCACATCTAAGCATCGGCGACTAATAAAATGGTTGGTATTTGTATGTATTTTGTATGTTTTGCAACTAAAATGTTTTCTTTTTTTTACACCTGTGATGTAGTAATGAATTGCGACTCGGCTTGAAGAATCAGAGGGTCGAGTCCATTACCTTCACTTACGTGTTAATAACGTTGGCAAAGGTTGTAATCCTATTCTTATCCATCCGGCTATGGGTTAATAGCAGGACAGACCGGTTCTTTAACCTTGGATATCAACTGGTCTTTCAGCAGAAAGGAACGCGAGAAAAAATCTGCCTCGTTAGTCATGTATCAAAAGATACATGCTCGCCTAAGCGTGTATGCCTCATGGCACATAACTGAATGGTTTTGATTTTTGATATTAAACAAATATTAAACTAACTGTAGTCTCTTATGTAGTGTCTGACATAAATCAAACTCACCTAAAAATAAGTAACAAAACGATGTGTAGAGAGATTATACAAATGATATCAAACATAAAAAAATATACGTGATAAAAACACAATAATTCCTAAAGCAAAAAATGATAAAAAAAATATAATCAAAGGACCACATACAACCAGATAAATTTACGACCGACAGGTCGTAACCAAACTAGTAATAATCCTGTAATAATCTTGTAATAATCAAATAATGTTAGCATATCCTCGTTGGCTAAATCATTAGAGATCGTTCAGAGAATAGCAAGACGGAAATAGTTACTCCCGTGGGATGAGAATACGAATTTGAAAAGTTTTATACAAAAACAAACAAATAGAAGAGAAGAAGAAAATGGAAATTTAATACGAAACAGGTAATACTTGGAGAAACAAATGTCTTTGGAAAACTGGAAACCAAATTAATGAACCGAAACAGAATAAACAATATGCTGACGTATGGAGGAAATCAAAAAGTCACATTAACTTCATATAATCGAAAGCAATGCAGAAAAATTACCCTGGGTAAAAAAAAAAAAAAAATACATTGAACCATATTTGAACGCTGGCTTTGCTAAACTAAAGACGACCGCAGGTAGAAAACAAGCATCAATATACATCCAATCATTACAATGTATGTGTACGAACATAGTGGTAAGGAATTTTAAAAAGTTATAGAAAAATAAAGAATAATAAAATATCCTTACATTCAGACTGAACATTTCAAAATATATATTCTTCCTGAATTCCATAACAAGTTTCTAAATTTCATGAAAGGATTCTGGAATCAGAAAGACTTCGGTAAATGTGGGTTATATCACACGGTAAAGCACTCTGAAAACAAAGGTTTAATCCTCAAAACTCACACAAGTATAGATACATCTCAGCTTGATCTGTTATAGTGAAATTACTAATAAACATTATATTAACCCTTCTCTAATCTTTTTATGAAAGTCAACTACTCGCAACCAAATTTAGTTAAGAAGGCCGTTGACGCATTAATGTTATTTCACGAAGAAGTAACTGTTCGAAGCCCGTTGTTAATTTATTATTTATTTACTGCCAACCCTCCTTAATAATGATCGAAGAATGACGAGTTAGGAGATGCATTAAAAAAGCAAAATTTAGATTGAATACATAGTTGTACAAAATAAATGCAACTTGTCAATGTTATATCAAAAAATGCAATAAATATATGATTTGTTTCTATATATTGATCGTGAAATGAGGTTTAGCATATTTTACGTTTGACCTGTACAATAATTTGTTGTTTCTAGGCGTCTTATGTGTGTACAATGATCTTTTTGGATTCGATATTACGGCTTCTTTATGAAAACACTGAATTTAATCAGCAAAGGTATTTTCAGATCTGACAGTCTCGTCTGGAAGCTGAGAAATGTTATTTTTAGGATGTTTCCTGTTCGCAAAAACCAGAGAAGAAGAAATATGAGAGATAAAGATTATATTATTTTAACCTTCACATACTAGACGAGTCTGCCTGCATTGAATATCTGCATTTTGAAATTCTGGATTTTATTTCGTTTCGATCCCAACCATTTACATATTCACTTCTATTTAATTAAGTACTTTAAGTAAACTGGCTTTTTTTTATATCAAAATCTTAATTCATCTCGTAAGGTTCATTTACCCTGCAGGAATTGATAATGAATACGTAAATATTTGATTTTAAGTATCAAGTGTCAGAACGGTCTCATTATTTCACAGTCACAGTTGGCTCGATGAAACTGTAAGGTTATCTTGTAATAATTTATTGGTGATGTATTTTATCGACAGAAAACACTCACACTAACAGAAGAAACCCTCCTAGGTATGACGATAAACTACATCCGCGTCCTGGGTAAGACGACAAACTAGGTCCAACATCAAGGCCTCTGAACAGGAGGCTATGAGGTGCGTGGAACCACCTCTTACTTGATGGTGTTCTCAGGTCAACCCTGACCTGGAGTGGTAGTACCTGTTAGGGTCCCAGCTATGGGCAAATAGTGAACCCCCAAACTGGGGTCAAAACATTATGAATGTGTAAATACAGATATTAATACCAGAAATGTTATTTTTTTTTAATATTTCCAGCAATATGTATTTGAAGAAAAATTTTACCAAAAATAGACTTATGAAGGAAAAAAAATATAAACAGCAACAAAAATTGTGTTGACATTAAATAAACCATTGATACGAAGTAAAATAAAAAAAAACGAAAACAAAAAAAAACAACGCAAGAAAAGATACATAAAAAGTTTAATCACAGGACCTTTTGTATTCAAAAGCTTGTAGAATCCATTAAAGCATGACACAAACTGTCGGCGATTGGTATTAAATTTTAAGACCATTTCATATGTGGTTTAATCGTCATTTTTTACTATTCA